>VZUA01055746.1:1897-14640 GCA_013401035.1 Horornis vulcanius
TCTTACTCTTGCAAATAATGTTTGAAGTAAGCTTCCAAGCTATTGCAAAGTACTGTATTTAATAAATAACAGAATTAAGAAGGTTCAGAGGTTTTTTTCCCCGGTCAAAAATACTGCAGATTTAGGAGTCCCACCTACCACAGGAGCCCTAAACTTAGTTTTCAGAAAATGACATTCTAAAGATTAATGACTCCATTACATTGGTATCACAATTTTTTCAGAATATAACCACAAAGTTTGTCAGTAGCATTCTGTCTTGCAGAGTTTCAGGGCCTTAACATGCACAGCAATACTCCACTCTCAGCATGCTGCAGGGGCAGCCACATTTGTTTCATATCTGCAGTGAGAGGTATCTCACAGTTCTCAAAGCTCTGTTCCAAAAAAAAGCCCAAGAGCTACTTTGATAGACAGACCTTGAGTCTCGCCTGTAAAAGAGCACTGCTGCGCTTCAAGACACATGCATGGCAATACCCTGAAACTTGACTTGCCTAAATCAAAGCCAGATTGCTGACAAATCTGGCACAGAACCAGCAGAAGTACATTGCATATTAGTGGAACTTTGAGAGACAGATATGACTTGTGTCTAGATGTAACGTAATTCTAAAGCCTAAAAAGAGTCATCAGAATTCCCACTGCAGAGATCAGAGAAATTCTATTGATGCATACCCCGTGGACTTGAAAGCAGAAGTTGCTGCTCAGGTAACACAGACTTCACCTCCAGAAAAGTTAAGGATTCCACACTACTCACACATTGTCCTACCAAATCCCACCTAGAATGGCTCTCTCTTGAGCACACAGAATATCTGATAATTAAAGAAGCAACTACCACATAAGAGTAATTGGCAGCTGGTCATGATCCCACTAGTAGGACAGACTAGGAAAGGAATTGTACATCACAGGGGGGTGGGTAGATGTTCTTTAGTGTCCCTTTCAATACAAACCATTCTATGATTCTATGGAGAATAAAAGGACATCTCAGATGAGAAGGCTGGCAAAGACAGTAAACTTAAGTCACTAAGTCAACCAAACCAGAAGAACACATGTAAAAAAGCAAAGGGAACAATATCTGTGGAAAACATCATCAAATATTTAAATGGTTAACCAATGGCGAAAATCACTGGTATACTCCTATCATTTGTTAGACTTCATGGAAATACTGAACACAACAAGCCTTTTAGAGTTTGATATTTTTAGGCAGAAAAACTTGACAAAAGCTTTGGAAAATAGCAGATTAAGGACCATGAATTAGATGCACTGAACACAAATTCCTTTAACTCTGTCAGATGCTTAAGGCCAGAGTCGAACGCTCAGTTGAATGGCCAGAGCTTTTAGGCTATCGAATTTACATAAAAATTGAAAGTGAACATACCAAAGTTGCTTCTGACTTTCAAATGCTCCAGTCTGGACATTTCGTCACTACTACAAAAGCACTTAGAAAGGTATTAGCTGATATTCCTGATGTTCCAAGATATGAGGTCTTTCAGAACTCTTCCCAATTCAACATGAGATAAATGGGAACATAGAGGATAGGTTTACCACAACAACAACCATTAATGTAAATAGCCACCAAATTAATCTCTTAGTCAAGGTGGCAGGGAAGGATGCTGAAAAATCACTAAAGGGCCAACACAATTTGAGAAATAGTGAGAGAGAAGGGTTGAAATAAAAATAATCACAGCACGTGAGGTTTGACGTGAGTTCCAATGTTTGGATTTCTGATTTATTCCACTTGTAAGCCCTTTTGGTCTTCCTTTGTGTTTTCAGCTTGTTCAACATAAATGATCCATATCCAATTCAAAGTAAAAGTAAAAAGCAGAAGTAGCAAAACTCTGCTTAACTCCACTTAATTTTGGGAGCATGAGAAATACCCAATTTTCATGCACTTTTCCTAAAATAAGCTCAGTGACTAAGGCAAGGAATACATTGTAAATGGGCTGAAATGCAACAATCCTTTTAGTAGCAGAATGGAGAATGATACCGGTGTGTTTCATCTGGACTCAAAATCCTTTGAAAATGTCACAGAAAAATAAATAATTGCATGGAAAGGCTGAAATGCAACAAAAGTATCTAAGAATATAGATGGTCTGTGCTTTCAAAGAATTTTGCTGTTTACAGATTCTTCCAAGTTATGTCTGCTTTCTTGCATGTGGTACTTTCTCATATCCTTAATGTGTATAAGCATGAAAACAAAAGAAATATATAGCACTGGAAACATCAGTTATACGATTGCATGTACAGTTGACTTGAAAGAAAAAAATTAAACCTTGACAGAGACAGACAATTTCCCATTAAAATCTTCAGTTTATTTGAAAGCCATTTTTATCATCAATAAACAAAAATTTTCAAGATGTTTTGAACAGCCAGTTTTGTCTTAGCTTATCATCACCTCTTCCCACACCCAGGAACAGCCACAGTAATGGATAGCAATGAGATCTGAAGTTATGATGTTACCATCTGTGCCAGAAAANTGTATAAGCCAGAAATGAGATGGCTGTAAATTACTTGGAGGCTTATAATTTCTCTGTAACATTTTACAATTTTGAAAATAAAACCATGTCATTAGAAAAAAAATCCTGCACATACTGGCTGAATGGCACATACACAGACACATGTAGATAGTTCTTGTTTCTCCTGTGTTATCCTGTTAATACATTTGTAGTCAGAAAATACACAAAGAGTAACAACATTATAAAAATAAGCATTAAGACCTGCATTGTATTTACAAAAGAATAGCATGTCCACGGTTTTTCCAAACCAATTATATTTCTTATAAGGAAAAGCGTCTTTTTCCTATGTAATGCATTCATTTATCTTAAAATAGATACTCTTTACTTCCATGGCATAAATGACTGGAAAACACAATTAGATCTCTGTACTACAATTTTAAGGTCACTGGCATAAAATGTTTCTTCTGTATTCCTAGCAGTAATTTTCTGAAAGCTGTTACTAAAATGAGAACAATTATATACAGTTTTATAGCATGTGGATGCAAGAGAACAGCTTATCGGTGTCTAGACACTGTCTCCCATAAAATTCATGGGCCTACGTGTTGCCTCTGAATGCTGCATTTAGCCTTGGGATCTTTGATTTAACTGACAGATGTGCATAATCTCAACCATTGGTTAGCTCCCTCATAGCTAAACAGGTCTTCAGATAAATGTGCCAAAACTATTCCAGCTGAGGGAGCAAATTCAGTTCATTACATTACCTCCAGATCTGGATGTTTTAAGTGGCAGCTTAGTAAGGATAGAAGCTCTAAGGATAGAAGCCCAACTTACTCCTCTTGCTGGATCCAGAATCCATTTCTATTTTGTTTCAGAGACCACTGATGTCACAAATGTTTGAGTTCAGGCTTACATTTCTGAGAGCTATGTTTATAAGAATCTAAAATGGAGTTTAGCCCATAATATTTACCTTTTATTCTTAGAACAAATGTTAGGCTGAATAAATAACACTTTGTAGTAATATACTCAATCAAGTATAACAAAGTAAATGCTGCAAAGGTAGAGTTATATGGAAGAGCCACGTAGTGGGAAATGACAAGGTACTTTGTTCTATGACAATCAGATTACAACTCTGAAGACTGTAAAGGTTTATTTTTTCCTTGCTTAGGTTCATATTTCAAAAACATAAACTCACATCGGAGACTGTGCATAAAAGCAAATTTTTACATGATTATGCTTACATCAAAATATAATTAACATCAAACACTCCCCCTGTCAGATATTGAAGGGCTTCTTAAGATAAGTTGTTAAGTAGAAACCCAGAAAATTCTTCTTTACTGAACAGTGATTTTTACATTAACTCTAAGAAAACTAGTGACCGAGTAAATAAAATTTCAGTTGTAAAACAAAGGCTTGATCTTCACTATTGAAGCCTGAAATAATATTAACACCAGATTAAGTTTCTCACTTGGTGACGAGGCAGACGGTTAAACTTCTTTCGAAGACTTCCACTGCTGGCATGCAACAAGCGTTCTCCAACAGCGGTACAGATGCATGAAATGAAACGCTTCTAGTTCATTTAGTCCTTTGTCCCAGAGAGGGGAGGCCCTTCCCTGCAGGAGGTGCAACCTTACACAATTTTCTTCCAGGGCAGCAGTCCCAGCACACATTTTAGTTGAGGGCACCAGTGGGTGGGTGACCTGACCCTCCACTCTCTCCCCTTGCAGACATAGCCTGGTGTTAAGAATGAGCCAGGTGGATTTGACAGGGGGCAGGATAGCTCATTATCTGCTGTTGCAAACAAGGCTGAAGGCTGCTGAAGGCTGTGGTGAAAGCAGCTGGGGACTGGGTCTGTCATGGAACCCCACCAGAACATCAAAGAGATGTAGGGAGCGGCCATCCAGCTGCAGCTCCTGCTCCTGCTGCAGGGCCTGAGGCAAGAGAGGTGACTATTCTGATACACCCACCTCATATTAGGAGCCCTGTTCCCTGCATTGCTCCAGGGCACCCAAAAGAATCTGAAGGAGAATGAAGAGAGAGAATCTGAACAGCAATGCCCAAGACTGAGCACATATGGGATCTGAACAAAAAGCTTTTCATATAAACATTGTAACATCAACTCAATAGACAGGTACCACTTCTTCACAAGCCTGATGGGGATCTGATTATTGTTGGTAACCCCATCTCTGGGGCATCAGAAAGCAGGTTTCTTGACAGCCCTGCAAATTACCATTTGTCAACTGCTCTTCTTGGGGAATCATTTTGTCTCCATCCCACAAGCCAAGGCACAGCTCAAGTCTTTAGAATTTGTGACTGCTGAATTCAGGAATTCTTGTTCCAGCAATTACAGATAACATATTACTATAATATATGTAACAAAAATGCTTTTTCCTGCTGTGGCATGGTTCTGATTTCCTTCTAAAACCCTTCCCTGCTTCCATAAGTTTTCTATAATACACATGCACTCATAAAAAAAAAAAAAAAAAAAAATNAGCTCTACCACGTCTCCTGTACTCTGTTGCCAGCTCAACAACAACTAACAGTCAGTCTCCTCATCAGTAGTGGACCCAAGGTATTAGAGGCCTCCCACTATAAGCAGAGCCTTGAAATAAATGTTTATCATGCAAAGAGAGGAAATAAATTACTTTAAAATGTTTTTCAATACTCAGGCTCTGTGTGTCATCAAACTCTCATAAAAATGTATGTTTCTACACAATTACTTGTACTCTGAACTCAACTGCTTCATCTAATAATTGATGCCTCCTACTTGCACACATTTGCCAAAGTTCTTTAGCCTCTTCTGCTAGGAAGACTGCAAAAACTACATGTGTAGATATGTAGGAGTAAGCATATACATATACATTCAGGACAAGAATGTTTATTCAGAATAAACTACTTGGCTCTAAAGGAAATTAATTAAGATGGATAATTCATAGTTCAAATACCTCTAGAACCCTTGAGGAAAACAACATCAGAGGTAATATGTGTGAGTGCAATGCCTTTTTTCAAGCACCGTTTCTCAAAACTCATACAGACTGCTTAGCCAGAAAAGAACAAAATGTCTCATCCAGATTTTACTCAATTCTTTTCACTGATACGACTCACGGGATAAAAAACAATGGTTTTATCTTCCAAGCAGCTCCACAGACAACTATCTTAATCTCTTAATTTTGGAAAGCCACACCTTCTAAAAAAATCCTGAATCTGGACATATGAGGGAAGAGAAGGGGAATTCATAATTAAATTTGGGGTTTTCTACATTCATCCTTGACATGACTTTCATTTACACTGGTACATTGACCTCCATTGAGACATTTCTCCCCCTGAACTCAGGTACTGAAACATTATATAAGCACCCACCACATTTTCAGAGGATGAGTAAACAGCTTGTTTGTACACACAGACCTTTCTAAAAAGAGCTGAAGTAGCCAAACAAAATTACTAAATTTGTGTTCTGTAAGTTTCACTTTCAAGGAACACAATTCGTCAACACTTAAGGCAAATGCAAAAACCTAATTATTTCAATATAGTTTTGTCCATTGGTCTTATCTATATTACTGAATATTTTAACGATGTGAAAGCAGCAAGTGTGCCCCGTGTTGCGTAAATACTGTGCAGACGCAGTGAGCAGCAGCCAGGCTCTGCCCTGAACGGTGTCTGTGCTCTGCGACAGACACGGCAGACAAAAGGCAGAATCTGTGCAAGCGCACGAGGTGAGGAAGTGGTGCTGGAAGGTTAAATTTCCCGACAGAGAAATGCTGCTTTAGGCACTGAACTCGGCACCCCCGTCCCCATTGCTGGCTACCAATACTGGGGGTGTATCTCCGTGGGTTGGCAGACCGCGGTGCAGCAGAGCGCTCACTCAGAGGCACGGGGTTTGCTGCTGCAGGGGTGAGTCCCCGGGCCCGGGCAGGCTGCCGGCGACGACTCGGTCCCCCCGCAGCAGGGCTCAGGCGCTCCCGCAGTCACGGCCTGACGCCGGCTCCGGCACTGAGATGTCGGCACGGTCAGAGCTGTACCTGTGGAGCAAAGCTGTCAGGGTTCGCCGTTTTTCCCGACAGCCGCCACAAGGCGTAGGGAGCGAGGCCGGCGGCGCTCTGCAGGAACGCTTTCCCTCCGGCGCCCCGGGACGGGAGCCGCGCTGCTGCTCCTGCCCCGCGGCGCCGGGGGGTCCCGGGCCCAAACCGGCAGGGTTGTGCCCCTGTCCTCCACCGAGCGCCTGGGCTCAGCCCGTACCGCGCCTCGGCACAGCAGCGGCCAAAGGCTACTCAGCCCGCGAAGGGAAGCTATGCACGCTTTTCACTCGTGCTTCCTCTCCTCAGTGCCTGATTTTCGGCGTGGTGCAGGAGGGGCTCGCAAAGGACCGGTGCCGGAGCCTGGGCGGGGCCGGGGCCGTGCCGTGCGGTGCCGTGCCGTGCCGTGCCGTGCCGTGCCAGGGCCGTGCAGTGCCAGGGCCGGGCCGTGCCGGGGCTGCGGGCGGGACGCGGCCGAGGCGCTGTGCGAGGGCTCGCAGCGCCATCTCGTGGCCGGCGCTGAGATTGCAGCGTGCGCCCCGCGGGGAGCTGAGCTTGGCGCGGGGCCTCTCCTAACCGGCGTTTTACCCCGAGAAATCGCTTTTGAAACTTTAAATGCTAAGGCTATACTTCCAAAGCTCCACGTTCCTCTGTTTCTGATAAAGCCTATTCCTTTTTTTCTGGGTTTCTAAATTTATTTTTTACCTATGTTTTAATTTTATGAATGTATTTTGCTTTTCCTCTCTAAAGAAATGCAAGATCTTTAGTTTAATGTAAGCCAACATATACTCAGTTATAAAACACAGACGTATGAAAACACCAGTCTGTGTTGTCAAAAAGTTTCATTTGTCTCTGATGATAAGGTGCTCCGATTCAACACAGCCTGCTCTTCCTCAGGAACATAGCTTTGTGTTTATCCTTTCTGTTAGAGAAAGAGGATGCATACTACAGTCAAGCAATTTCTGAATTAGAAAAGATGATTATAACTTTGATCAAGCAATGTCTGTCTTAGTTTTCAAACTAAATTTTATTTAATACTAATAAAAATATCTGCATAGAAAAAACCACAATTATTTTAAAGCACAAAAAATAAGTAGCTAAGATTAGAATTAAATATTAGCAACAATTAATCACTTTGTGGCTATGATTTTGCAAATGGATCAGCAAGCCCTGGAACAAGAAGAGTCACAACTTGAATATTAAGTAGGTGCTTTGGGATAAGGGTAACACAGTAATGCTACTTTGATTGTGAGCTGAAGTATGTTTTGATGCACCATATGATATAACTTCAAGGTGCAGTCTTTACTGATTCTGTCACTTTAGGTTTCCTGTAATTTGTGAGTACAGAAGTTGTGGGTTCCTGCCAGTGGATGTTACAGCATCAAGACAAAGCAGAGGGTTGTAGTAATTACACTACTCCCTCCCCCTTACAGCCCTTCTGCTACAGAGAGTGGCCCAAGCCCAGGTTTAGTTCAGGGAATATAGTTTCTGGCAGAAGAGGTGGTGCAGAAACAATTTTGTTAAAGCACCAGTGATGAAGACAAGGTGAGTTAGGTGAGGACACATGATTCCAAGTTTGTCCTCAGCATCAAAAGCCACACTGTTGGTTGGTGGAAAAGAATTAAATTGAATTAATTCTTAATTAAATTAAATTAATACTGCTTTTAGTGTCCTCAAAGCTTTGGTTTCTTCAAGAAACATTGCTAAACCTCCACCTGACAGAAAGTGGGAATAATCATGGTGGCTGTTTATCTGAACTAACAGTGCCATTGGTAAGCTGATAGGTTTTCCAGTCCTCATTAGGTACTAACCTACTACTGACCTGCACAGAGACCCACTCAGTGACTTGCCAGAGCAGTTCTTTTTCTACCCAATAGCTATGCATATTGAACATCAGTCAGTAAAAAGAAAATGTTGTCTGACTTTGAAAAAATTCTAAAACACAAGGATCTGAATGTTTTGATAAAGCATTGAAGAGTTCACCTGGAGGAAGAAGAAAAAATTACTCAGAATATCCCACCATATTTTCTAGGCAATGAACACAGCCATATTTGAAATTACTAACCCCTGAGCACCAGGAGCACCTACTATCTGATAAATAGATTAAAACAAATTGTTAAATTCCCCAGACAACAAGTATGGTGTTGCACATACACCAAGACGCAGGAAGGTGGACAAACTGGACTCAGCATGGGAAGGCAGACAGCCTGGAGTGTACCAGCTGTAAAATCACAGAACTACAAAAAAGAAGACATGGTCTGCAAAGTACACACTGCATCAGCTGGTACTAAGGCATTAATGAGGTAAACATCCATTTGATCCCTCTTCACCAGGAAACACTGCTTACTCCAACCAAAAATTAAGAGTTATCTGATTAATCAGCTAAAAAACAGGATTTCACAAGCCAATTTCTACTTTCAAAATTCCCTCTTTTTCACTGAACAATTTTGAACACACAGGCAGACATACCATGCAACATACCATTAGTATTTATGCATTGGATTCATTGAAGGAGAAGACTATTAAATTGGTAAAATGAAAATATTTTCATGGTTTAATCTACATATGTGTCTATCTATAAAATATAGATACATGCACAGCAGACAGACATTCCTATTCATTTATATTTGTGTAGCTCAGACATTGTAGTTGTATAAGTCTATCACTGGCATTCTTGATTCACATTGACAGCAAAGACTGCAAGAGCAGTACAGTATGGTTAGTGTGCTCATCGAGCTGCAAGGAGCTGCAAGTTCCCAATCTTTCTCCATATGTGTTGCTGTATACTAAGCAGTGTGAAGTATATGATATTGTATGAAATTTAATGTCACACTCTCAGTCGGATGCAGAATAAAAATTCTTACAGTTCTAAGAGCTTTGCACAGTGTCCTCAGTGCTAAATAATTTCAAAAGTTGAGAGCATAAACTGCTACAGGCTGAGCTAAAGAACTAGCCTTGCTAGTTTAAAGTCTAGAACTAACTCTCATCCTCAGTGGATCAATAAAGAGGTGATCATGTAAGTAACTCTGTCAAATGAGTTTCACAGACAAGTTATTTGGAGATGATTTTCAAAGATAAATTTGAGGATATATCAATCTATTCCCTGGCTGTTCAGGAATGAAAGACACAAAAATAGCAAGCTAAATTTGTTAACTCTGCTATTTGTGGGTCTCATTATCCCCATGGTAATGCCATTCAGTTACGGAGATGCAATATACATACGTGTGTATATATACGTGTGTGTGTGAGTGTGTGTGCAAATCATATATATGTGCATTACTATTCTTGCTCATACTTTTGTGTCACAAAATACTTTGAGATCACTGCACCTATCCTTTTTTTACCAATATGACGTCCTTATAGAAAACATAGGCATCTCTCTATAGTTCTTTATCTCACTGAATGCATACATGTCTGAAAGCTTTTCAGGATTAGGGCCAATATGCCATTTTAGCAGCAATGTGCTATCACACATGGCAGGCAGATCAGCAACTGAATGCTATAATGGCCTTTTGAGCAAGGGGCTGACTCAGCCTCTTCCGCAGCCTGTTGTAGAGGGTTTGCAGTCCAACTCCATATTCTCCATTCTGGTGCACTATTCCAGTGGTGACAGGTTTCTGGGTGACTGTTCTGTGGCTCATGATCATCTGGAAGCTGGCAGAAGGAAGTGTAAAGAAGCTCTGCTCTGCAAATAACATGCTGCAAAAAGAAGCCGACGTGAGCAGGGAGTGTAAATAAGATGGGGAGGAGAAGAATGTCTGCCAAAAACAACATGAGGCTTTAAAGGTCTAGTTTCACTGCTAAAAAGTCCAAGCCCTAGCTTCTCCACCTCTAACTGTACCAAATTCAGTCACAGCTGATCCCTCTTACTCTGTTCTTTCTCACACATCAATCTCTAAAAAAAGTTATCTCACATCTTTCTGAAGCTTTTAACAAAAGGGTAGTCAATGTGATTTGAAGTAAGCTGAGAAACAGCATCTTCCTAATACCAGTGCCACTGTCATTCCCAGCACACACAACAGTGTCCCATGGTTAGTAATATCTTGCTAGAAGGAACTATGGACAAGTCAAAAATGTTATCTTCAATAATTTGGATGTTTAGCTTTTAGGCCTTGCTCGCACTTGAAATGCTCTGAAAATTCTGTTCTTGTTTATTTTATTTTTTTTTTATTTTTATTTTGTTTTATTTTTGGGTATGAACAGTTCATGCAATCAAACAAGAACTGGGCCTTGAAACAAACACAAGAACAACATCACGTATGTGACAGAATCAGCTCCAGTATCCTACCAGGCTCTGAAATATCAGTATGAGTTGTGACCAATACCATTTACCCCCTTCTGTATCCTTTTCATGCAGTAAGGAATCTAATTGTTCAGATTAGCTTTAGGTGAGATTTTGGTGTATCATCTGCATAATTTAGAATGTCCTCTAATTTGTTTGGATAATTGCCAGGCTTCTCAAAACCTCCTGCACATACATTTATGAAGCACCAAGAAACAGAAATATGGTATGGACTGTGTATACTTCCCATTACAGACACCTAAATGGGACCAGCTGTCTAGCAAATAAGGGCTAAAAAGAAGCCTGAAATGCTGAAGAGAAGCATGGGAGACCCAGTGTCACTCCCAGTGACTCTGGGAGGAACTGCTGCAGAGGAACTTTCTGGCATGGCAGGAAGCAAGGGGGAACAGCAAAACCTAGACTGTTTCAGTAGAAGATAGTGTATGATTAAGTACTGAATTTATTTTTTTTTTTAATGTCAACAAGCAAGTCTGAAGTCCAAAGGCCTAATTTCTGTAGAAACAAAGGCATGTGCTGCTTTCAACGGGGGACCTAGCAGGAACCCTGTGCTGATCCTCTCGGGATAAAGTTAATATGCCTCTTATATTGTTGAATCATCCCTAGCTACCAAATTAAGTGCTTCTGCATAACAATTTTCCCCTAAACATTCTTGAACTTCTGTTACAGCCTGCAGGTATTATAGGCATTGAACTAGAAATTCAACAGCTAAGAAATCTCAACAGATCTAGGCAGATACCCTTTATTCCAATCCTGGATTCCTCTGCACCTACATGGAGACTTAGAAAAGGAAAAGAGAAAAGGAAAAGAGAATGGGAGGGAAGGTGAAGCTTTGGACGCTATAACCATTGAGGTGGTGTGCCACTTTCACGGCTGCTTTAGTAATTTTGTCTTTCTGCCTATATTACTGTTCTTCAGCACCTTTGGCTCTGACTGCTAGAAAACTGTGCTAAATAAAACACCATTTTTCTGGCATCCTACTTACACTGGTTTTCTCTATTTTTATGTGACAACAAATATCTTTCCTAATTTCCATAACTTTCTTGGACTGTAAGGGTAATATCACTTACATGGGTGCTTTCTGATTTTGCAGATAAAACAGTTCATAAATATCTCAGTTCTACTTCAAGAGCCTTCTGAGAGCACATCAGGCACCAGACCCCACTACAATGTTTTGCAAGAATGGTAGCTAAATAATTTGTCATCTAGTCTCCAGTCTTTCCTACAAGCTATTAATTCTCAACCCCCAATTGCCTCAAATATAAACGAGTGCTCTGGGTGACCATATATTCTGTCCAGTCAGGATTTCATCACCCACAGCAGAGGAGAGTTCAGTTCTGCAAAATAAACTGTGTCTACCCATGCCTAGTGCTCAGGTCAATAGAAAGAAGTGGGTTTGTAAACTATGCAGAAGGTAACTGCTTCATCTCAGAGATACAGCATAAGAAAACATGTCATTGTTTGGATCAAGACAAGGTTCATGAAGCAGAGCTACAAGCACCACCAAAAAAAATACAGAAAGTACATGATGGAGGATGAGAAGCAGGGCTTGACACACATGGTGAATATGAATGTGGATCAGGCTGACTTGCATGGCCTGAGTTCACAGGGTAAGTCACAGAATACAGCCAACCTTGTCACTATAGATAAGCAGAGGAATCCTGTGAAATATTTGGCAAAAGACTGCTAGATCACTTAAAAGATGAAATTTTTGAAAGCTTTCCAGAGACATCGTACGTATTTTAATAAACCTTTTATTCAACCAGGAGACAGCTTCTTTCGGGCATTTTGTTGGTTTTTCTCTTTTGTAAAGGTAATGCTACTTTAAAGCCCACTGTGATTCTCTCATTTTTGCATAATTTGCCTGCTGAATCTCCATGAAATACAGCAGGATATAATGAAACCTATTACCCTTTAGAGACAACATTGAGCAGATGAGCAAAAGGTGACAAGTTATCTTTATTGCGCTGCTATGTTACTCACTGA
>VZUA01055755.1:9824-22327 GCA_013401035.1 Horornis vulcanius
AGCATTGTTAAACTTATGACGGAAAAAATACTATGCAAAGTAAAACTCTTTTCTGACATGCCATGTATTGGCACGAAAGATGTAAAATACACGCATGTAGTCCCAGGATTCTGAGTCATGAGTCTCTAAAAATGAAAATCAAGTCACTGTCCTTTTGCAGCAACCTTTTCTTCTCCCCAGCTGTCATGAACTCCTGAGTGCATTGAGTGACAGGGGAACAAAACACCTGGTCTAAAGTGCTTTGCACCATTTATTTGATCTGTGACAGCTGTAGACTTAACACACANTCCTTTTTTAGTTGAAAGCCATTGTGCCTACAAAGGACATTGTCCTGTCACTGCCTGCCCGTATTAAAAGTCTCTTTCCAGCTTTTTGTAGGCCATCTTTGGTACAGAAAGACTGCTAGAAGGTTTCCTAGAGCCCTTGTTTTTTCTCTGATTACATGACTCATCCTGCCTCAGGAAAAACAATGGTGTTGCAAACATATATATGCTATGTATGTATAGCTATATCTCTGCAACCCTCCCTTCATTGCAGATGCTTGTTAATGCATATAACTCCATTCTAAGGATATATGTGAAACTCACACAATTCAGTCTTGAAAGAGAAACAAATTTGAGTGTTGTGCCATTTGTTAGAATTTAAAAACCCAAATTATGATACTTACGTGAAACACAGAGCTTGCTTTTTGTCCCAAAATATCAATTCCTAAGGTCATTACATCACTAAAGAAAAAAAAGAAACAACAAAAACCACAGCTGAAACACTTGAACAGTTGAGGTTATATCACCTAATATATCTGACCTTCTAAAAAGAAACCCTAAACAATTACATATATTCTGCAATATAATTTGCATAATACTTGCCTTTCCCAGATATTAATTCCAGAAAAAGCAGTTGTTTTGATGCTTATAGAGCCATACCAAAACCCTACTTATGAAATCTTCATGAGACAATTTGTCATCATGTACTTTTCCCATATATGAATAAATTACTAATTTATGACACAAAATATTAGAGGAAAGTATGTATAGGTTTCGATATGATGCTTTCCAGAGGCTGGTGGTGTGTTTGTTTAATTAGCAGAACTTCAGCTCTGCCAACAGCTTCTATATTACTGCAGAGGCACCACAGCAGTAGTGCAGTGGAACACATGGGTATGATGGATTGGTGATACTTGAGGTTAATGGAATTGACCATATTCAGCTGCAGAGTTGAATAACGAGGCCTGGTAAAGCCTGCTAAGGTAAGCAAATCCAAAAGATTTATCCTCTTTCCTCTTTCCTGAACACAAAAGCAATAACCTCTCAGGTTAAAATTGTTATTTTGTATTTGGAAAAATTCCACATGGAAAAAAGAGCATTTATCAGTTACATAGACAGAAAAACACATCATGCTGTTAGGGTGTACATTCATCTGTTATGATAATGACATTTAATACAGGATTATAAGTTCTCCTCCTGTGTACTACCATTAAAAACTAACATTATCCCATTTATACTGCTTTTTTCTTTTATTCTTCAGGTCCCTTAGCAGAAAGCTTTGCTCAAGTGAGGCTTTCCTGCAAAAAAAGAGGTTGTTCTCTCCTTATGGACAGTGTCAGTAGGCAAACATTTGCTTTCAGCATCTAGCTAAATCCAGGACAAATGCATATGTTACCCCCTAGATCAAACACTCACTCTGTAATTTATAGTCTGCTCCAAATCATAGCAATTCAACCAAAAGAATAATTTGGCTCAGTACTTCTGGGTTTTTTGGCAGACATAATTAATGCCAAATCATGTAACTGTTTAAGTTAAAGCACTCTATTTTTGCTTGTCAGTTTAATATGATAATCAACAAATATCTGATATGAAGCAACTGAGTAATCAGGTGTTGCTTATCCTGTAGAAGACAAGGCTCAGGTAGGACCTGATTGCCCTCTACAACTGCCTGAAAACAGGGTGTAGCAACGTGGGGTTTTTCTCCCAGGTAACAAGAGCCAGGACAAAGGGAAACAGCCTCAAGTTGTACCAGAGGAGGTTTAGATTGGGTATTTGGAAAAATTTCTTCATAGAAAGGGTTGTCAAGCATTGCCCGGGGAAGTGGTCCCTGGAAGTGTTCAAAAAACATGTGGATGTGGCACGTGGGACACAGTTTGTTGGTGACACAATGATGACATGGTTGGACTTGATGATCTTAGAGGCAATTTCCAATCTTAACGATTCTATGAGTCTATGAAACCAAGAAGCAATCATGAAAAAAGAGTCTCATAGTTTCAGTTAGGCTGTTTTTCTTGAACAGTAATAACGCTTACTATGAAGTATGACACATGGAAGAACTCTTCAAACTATTCACAGGAACAATTATGAGGTCCAAGAAGAATCCAAAGCCAAGTAAAAAGATGAGGAGAGCAGCATTTCTGTCTGCTGTGCCTTAACCCCCACCTCTGTCACCACAGTGAGGATAAACCACTGGTGGTGCATTATATCAAGGCCCTGCAGCTGCCTAGCCTCAGACAGCAGTGCCTAAATGCCTCTCCTGAGAGCAGCAGCAACGAGCAAAATGCTAAAAAAAATCTCCACACAGCACAAGCATGAGTGAGCATGAAGCGGTGTTTAGTTCTGTGCCCTGTCCATCCAATCCATACTCCTTGTGTTTCTCCAGGAAGGGTGTCCCACCTTGAGAGCTGAGTCATGGCTGCTCTTCACAAATCCCCACTCAGCTCAATATCTTCAAGCAGCCACAGTACACAGCTGGTCTTCCAAATTTCAGTGTGCTTTCTGGGAAAAAAAAAATAGATCCCAAACAGAATTGGGCAGACTACAGGTGAAAGGACTACACTACATATTATCTGGACCCCTGTGCCCTACAAGAGGAGGTCAGTTGTGGACTAGACTCCTCAAGGTGCTTTTAACTGGGCTTTAGTGTTGTTGAGACACCACTGAGACATTCAGGCTGTAGGTTTGGAAGGCAACAGGTACAGAAACACCCTAACTGCCATGCTGCTGACTGAACTTGGTTTGGTGAAGGTTTATTAGCTCAAATATGGGCTAATCTGAGCATAATTTATAAATTACAGGCCAGTTTAGACAAATAGTGTGGCTGCTGGATCAGTGCTATGAGGAGCCAGAACTAACAGCGCTTGTCTGAGCCAGTGCAAGCAGATCCAAACATGGTGTTTCTGGACACCTTTCTTCACTTGAGAATGCTGTGTGCAACAGCACAAAGGGATTTGTAGCAAAGCCAGCTCTGGATTCAACAAATACCATCAGTTTTGGCTCAGCTGGAGCTGAGTTAATCCTTGAAGAGGCTGTTAATATGAGCAAGGTTCTGGGAAAGCACAAAGCAGTGGAGACTGTGTCCAACACGGACACGGAGATAGGAAGAATCCAGAAATCAAGCCCTAGAAGGACAGCAGACTAAGTAGTAATGGAGCAGAAAGAGCAGTCAGCTTTGACTTGGAGCCTTAACATCCTGCTAAAGCTCCACATGGTATAAACAATATCTCTACACCATTTCTCACTACACTCTCTAATGGTAAAATTATCTGAGCAGTAAAAAACAATTATTCTGCTGTATGGGGCCCCTAAATATCTTAAAGGAGAAAAAAAATCAAATCCTCCCATCTCTTACCCCAAGAGCAAACAGTCTGTCTATTCTTGACCTATGTTTTGTAATTTCATATCATAAAAGACTGGAGAGGAATGGATGCCCTGGGTTAGGTATAAACTGCCTCTACTGCAGTACTTAAAAATGTCTTAGACCAAGAGTGTAGGTTACCTTATTAATGTCACAGCCTTTTCACTTTAAATTGTGTCTCTAGAGCCTCAACTAAAATGTATCATATTTATGGGCACTAAAGCTTATATTAGTTACTTTATCCAAATTTACTGCAAAATGAAGTTGAGTTAGAACTTCAATTTAACCTGAAGCTGCACAGAGTCCCTTGTACTTGCCTGAACTTCAGATTGCTTAGGATTTTATTGCTGTAAGATTTTACAGACTTTGAAGTGCAAACATAACTGTGGGCAAAGGGAAATAATATAGATTTTAATATAATTTCTACTGCAAGAAATGTTAAAGTAATAACTTTGAGCAAATTTAGTATTTGGTAGACTGACAACTCCAGAGATAAGATTACACAAAAAAGCCCCTCTCTGAAGGGGAGGCAATTGTACTTGTTTGTCTTTTTTTTATCATAACTTCAAAATCACATTTTTCATTGATGAGGCCTACAGTAAGAGTTTACATCTATATTTGGGGTGTGCAAAAATGATCAGAAAAATTGTGGTTCTGCCACTTGGTGACTTACCATTGATCTGCTGCTGTTAAGCTCCTAAGCTTCAGTCTTACACATCTTTGTTATGAGTCCATGGCGTTTTAGCAAATGCATTGTGCTTCTTATTTAAAAGAGGAGGACAACTTAAACCAACAGCATACCAACTCTGCCATGATGTCTATTGCTACTCTAAAATATGGCTGCAAGCAACAAACGTCTTCTTGCTGCAAAACAGAAGTTCTAGCAAACTTGAATGCCCCAGATGCAAGATTCAAGAGCTTATTTCACCGGGCAAGCTCTGAGAAATAAAATAATCCTGGTAACTGGAAAACACAGGTCAGTGCATACATCCTAAACTGAACATTATCACCCCAAAACTGTTACCTTTTTTGTTTTTTCTGTCCCTTTGTTTATCATTTTCATAATTTAGTATCATTCACTTCTTATGTTTGTTCCCATGTCAACTCTCATCACCTTCCTCATTCCTTTATCATTCCCACTACATTTTTTCTCCTAAACACACCTTTTCTATCCTCTTCCTCCCTAAGGCAGTCCATTTCTCTTTGGTTCCTGCTGAGGAAATCTTTTACTCAGCTATTTTCTGTAAGCAGGCAGTTAAAATTGTCCTACCCTAAAGCTACGAAGAGAAATCACACAGCAGACAATATAAACTGTTGTGGTCAAACTCTTTGTAGCTTTGGGGTAGGACAGGCCAGGGAGAATTAGTTTAAAAATACAGTTAATACGAAGTTGCACCAGAAGTCTTAGAGCCATTAGAATGGCTTGGGTCAGAAAGGGCATGAAAAATCATCGAGTTCAAACCCCCCTCCATGGGCACAGACACCACTAGACCTGGCTACACAAAGCCCCATCCAGACTGGCCTTGAACACTTCCATGGGGTATCCACAGTGCCTCTGAGCAACCTGTTCCACCACCCTCACAGCAAAGAAACTTCTTCCTAATATCTAATCTGAACCTACCCTGTTTTAGTTTAAACATATTTTCCCTTGTCTTTTGACTATATGCCCATGTAAAATGTCTCTCTCCATCTCTCCTGTAGGCTTCCTTCAGGTACTGGAAATCTCCAGTTGGATCATCCTGAAGACTTCACTTTTCCTGGCTGAACAATCCAAATCCTTTCCTCATAGGAGAGGTTCTCCATTTCTCTGATCAACTTGATGGCCTTCTCTGAATGTGTTCCAGCAGGTCCCTGTCCTTCCTGTGCTGGGAGCCCAGAGCTGGATGCAGCCCTGCAGGTGGGCTCTCAGCAGAGCAGAGCAGAGGGGCAGAATCCCCTCCCTGGCCCTGCTGCCCACACTGCTCTGGGTGCAGCCCAGGACACGTTTGGCTCCCTGGGCTGGGAGTGCCCATGGCTGGCTCATGTCCAGACTCTCATCCACCAGTATCCCCACCTCTCAGGGCTGCTCTGGGTCTGTTCATCCCCAGCCTGGATTGATACCAGGGTTTGCTTTGACCCAGGTGCAGCACCAGCACCTGATCTTGTTAAATCTCATGATGTTTCCATGAGTGAATTCTCCAGCTTGTCCAGGTCCCTCTGGAGGGCATCCCCTCCTTTGTGAATGTCACTCAGCTTAGAGTCATCTACAAATCTGCTGAGGGTGCACTTGACCCCTCTATGCCATTAAAGAAGATATTAAATGACACTTGTCCTAATATGAACCTCTGATGGTCACCACTTTTCACTGATGTCCATTGGGACTGAGCAGCTGACCCCTACACATTGGGTGTTACTATCCAACCACTTCCATATCCACCAAACACCCTCCTACTGAATTTTTTGCTCTACGACTTAGGGAGAAAGATGTTGTTGGGGACTGTGTCAAAGGCTTTACAGAAGTCCAGATAAATTACATCCATAGACCTCCCCTTTCCACTGGACTTTTCTAGTGGAAAAGTCACTCCATCATAGAAGAGCACTGGGTTGGTCAGGAAGGGACTTGTCCTTGGTGAAGATAAGCTGGATGTCCTGAATCACCTTTCTGCTCCCCATGTGCCTTAGCACAGCTTCCAGGAGGATCTGTTCCATGATCTTCCCAGGCACATAAATGAGGCCAGCTAGTCCTAGAGTTTTCCTTTCTATCCTTTTCTAAGATTGGTACCATGTTTCCCTTTTTCCAGTCACCTGGGACTTCACCTGACTGCCATCACTATCTTCCTCAAGTGCCAGTGGAAGCAAACACAGAATATTTCTGAAAGCCTGAGAAAATCTTCTCAATTTCTACCTACCAGTTCAACGTCTCCCAGCATCTAGGGTCAGCAGAATTCTCTAATGCCACTGAGTTTTATTTAGTTGCAGCTTGAGACTAACTTGCATATTCTGTATGTCTGTCAAGGTAACACAGCACATTAACAACGGCCTAAGAAATAGACATTGAAGAGAACTCGGTTTAAGGAAAAAAATATTTTGAATCTGGTAAATAGAATAGGAAAATGCCTAACATAGTGGTCAGTTAGGAGCAGCATCCTGGAATTCTTCACAATAAAGAGTAAAAGGTTAAAAATCAAATATAGAAATAGAACAGCATCTGATATGGTCTGCTAGGTCTGAGGGTTCTGTACTACTCTAGTGTTATTTCAAAACTGTGAAGAAGTGATTCAAAAGTAAAACTGGTAAGTTTCTAAAGCCATTTTCTTTCATTATTTTTCTATTTTCAAACTGATAAAGTGAAAATTAGGATAATTCCACTCAATTATTGCCTGTGGGCAATAAGACATTAAAGACTTCATTATGTCTTTGGTGCTTAACTCCCACTTATATGGTTATGTATTAAAACAAGAGCCTTGAACTCCAGAGATCACGCTGTCATGAAAAACAGTCAACATTCCCATCTCAAATTAAGGTAAATGTCTTCCTTGCTGTTTTACAAATGGGCCATTGCTGGGTTTTGTTGTGATGAAATATGCTCATGGCTGGGCATATGTGATGCCTCCAAATAAATTCAGGGTTCATCTGTCTCCAGTTGCACAGGGTCACCTGAAAAATGGGACAAAATGATTTTCTCCTTCATTCTTCAATTGCAGGGAAGATTTTGTGAGCAAATTCAACGTTAGACATTACAAGATTGGACCACTCCTTCCACAATTAACCTGCCATCTGTATGTGTCAAGAAAGACTTTTCACATTCTGCCTTTCCCCAGATTAGTCCTCCCTTTACAAAAAATCAAAATAGAACATGACCTTCATCTCTCCTGAAGAGGTCCTCACCTCCATCTGGTCTTGGTACTGACATATCCTCTTTGCAAAGGTTCAGATATTTCTATTTCCTCATGACAGAGTGCCTGTAAGACTCCTCCAGTCTATGGAAATTCATATCCTCTTGTTATTGTGGGTCCATCCAATCCCCAACCCAAACACTGACCAGTACTCTGCTCTAGCCCATGAACAATCCTGTCTCTTTTCCACAGCAAGTAACATTAGGATCCACTGAGTTTCACCATTTTATCTTGCTTGAGAGAATTTTTCCTGCAAACCCTCTCCACAGAAAGAGATCAAATCTTGAAGGATCTTAGCAATATGTACAAATACCCAAAAAGAGAGATAAAGAAAAGGGAGCTGAATTTTTCTCAGGGATGCTCACTGACAGTACAAGAAGCAATGGACAAAAACTGAAATATGTTTGAATACAGGATATGAGCGTGGTCAAAGGGGCTGCTCAGAGGGCTGTGAAGCCCTCACCTGTGGACATACGCAAGAACCAACTGGACATGGTTCTGAGCAATCTGCTGCTGCTGACTGTCGAGCAGGAGGGTAAACTAGACGACCTCAAGAGAATATTCCAACCTGGATGATTCTGTAATATCTCATTTCCAGCTGTGTGAGCTTGTTTAAATTCTCTCCCTCCACATTGGGACCCTCTAGATTTCCATTTCACAAGCCCCAAGCAAAACATGACAAACAAGGGCTGACTCTGAATCATCTGTCACAAGGCAGATCAGCATTTTCTAGCTCTAGAGATTCATCCATCTTTGTGTTGCTACTTGTGTTGGTTTTGCATGGCCTGGTTTTTTGGTATCAGGGGGTCCACAAAAGTGGCTTCTGTGAGAAACTGCCAGAAGCTTCCACCATGTCCAGCAGAGCCAATCCCTGATGTCTCTGAGAATGGACATGCTGCTGGACAACTCTGGGGCAATTAAAGATTATGGCAAAACCTCTGATAACATACTTAAGAATAAAGCAAAACAAAAGTAGTGGTGCAGGTTTAATTCCAGCCAGAGAAAAGAAGGCGGTGAAAACATGTGAGGGAAACAACATGGAGACACCAAGGTCAGTGCAGAAGGAGGGGAGGAGAAGGAGGGCAGGAGCTGCTCCAGGTGCTGTAAACAAGATCCCTCTGCAGGCTGTGGTGGGACTGTGGTGAAACAGCTGTGCCCCTGCAGCCCGTGGCGATCCACGGGGGATGCAGAGATCCACCCACAGCCCGTGGGGATCCACGGGGGATGCAGAGATCCACCCACAGCCCCTGGGGGAGGTACCCATGCTGGAGCAGGTGGATGCCTGGAGGAGGAGGCTGTGATCATGTGGGAGACTCAATGGACAGAGGTTCCCTGCTTCCAGGCTGCAGCAGCCTGTCCTAGGGGGACTGCACCCCATGGAAGAGTGACCCACACCACAGCAGTTTTGGGAGGACTGCTGCTTGTGAGATTAGCAGGTGCTGCTTGTGAGGCTGGAGAATTTCACAGAGAACTGTATCCCATGTGAGGGACCCCACAGTCTCACAGGGGAAGGACTCCTCTCCCTGAGCAGCAGAAGAAAACCTCAGGTGATGAACTGACCAAAACCCCCACAGCCCTGTGTCTCTGCACTGAATGGTTGGGGAAAGAAAAAGTTTTTTTAAGGGCTTATTTTATTTCTCATCATCTTCCTCTGATTTTGTTGAAATAAACTCTGCACCTCTAAGTTAAGCCTGTTTTGACCTTGGAGTGTTTTCTCCTGGTCCTTATCTTAATTCGTGAAGCCTTCATTAAATTTTCTTCTCCTCTGCCCAGCTGTGACAGTTTGGCCCGTGTCAAAATACAACACTACCCCACCGACTGCTCAGCTACATTCTTTGCCATTTCTATTTCACTGGAAGGTTTTTTTCATCAGTGCTCCTAAACCATCCATAAAGTTTGATAAAACTCAGTCCTAATACAGGAGCTTTGTGGAATCTTTCTTCAGCCAGGTTGAAAACTGCTTATTCACTCTCTTGATTTCTGCCTGTTACTTAGATGTTAGCATTTCACATTTGACTGCACCACCACCCAGCCTCCCTAGGAGCCTCTGTGCTGCAGCCTTCCCAAAGACCAACTCCTCTCATTCAGCCATGCATTTGACATTGCTCTTGCAGAATCTCAAGAAAGAGGCTGAGATAAATTTGTTGATTTCTTCACAAGTACTTCAGGAGGAGGAGGATGAAAAGAAATTTCTGCAGAGCAGAACAATTCTGCTTGCAGGGCTCTCAGATGGATTCTCAGGAGAGAGGCAGTAATACATCAAAATGCTTCAACACATGAGTATGGCTAGCAGCAAAAACCTAGATGAGGACTCCTGGGATCTGGGGTCTATCCACAATGAGGCATTACAGTACCATTGTATAAAGGGCTTAAATAGCTTTAAAGCCAGATAGGAGAATATGGGACTCCCACCACTTCCTTCATCCCCAGCTGTTGGAGAAACCAATCTGCGTCATTTATTCCTCTCCAAAGCGCTTGATGGCCAGCATTCAAGGATTTCATTTATGTATTTAAGAACTGAAAACCAAAAGTGCTTGTAAAACAGCTTTTTGGAGTAAACCAAAAAGCTACACCTGGTAGTGTAAAGTGTGGGAAAATACAGCGCAGAGCATTTTAACAACTGAACAAGGTGGAAAGCTGTTTGTGCATTGTGTAATTTATGCCTGTAAGCTTCCTTGCATACCTGCCTGATGTTTAAAGTTGGGTTGGTGAAGTACCAGGGTGAAGGTACAGCTTTTAAGTATCTATTTCCTTGAAAACAGAGACAGTGAGTCAGGAGTCATTCCCACAATCCAGATGTATGAGAATTGCTAGGTTTTCTCAGTATCCTATAAAAATATCTGCAAGATATCTTTGTCATTTTTAGTTTAAAAATATCAAATTGTAGCAAGTAATAAATAAGACTATTTGCCATTAGAATAAAGACTACTTGGTTTAAAATGCTTTTGAAATTACTCATGGTGTATTTTCAATCACTGCCATGCAACAAACTAACACTTTCTCTGCTCAGAATTTACCTATCAGGAATTTCCATTTTCTCAAGGTGGTAATTTACTGGGTATTTATCTATATTGTATGACTGATTCAATTGTTTCATGAATAAGTAATGAAACACGCTTAGTTTAAACCACAGCTACTGTCTATCAGACACGCCCCACAATGTTCTGTTACTTTCCTTGAGTAACACCAAAGATTGTGCAGGTACAAATATTAGAAAAACAAATGTAACTTCTGGGTCCAATATTTGCTTCACCTAAACATTTTCTGTCTGTTTTTAAATGCTGCTGTAATAATAATTTTTGTTAAAATTCCAGTGGGAGGGGATGAAAATCTGCAATCACAGTCAACATGACTAATTTTTTGTCATAGTTTTAAGCAGTATCTCTTTATTAGCACGCACTACCACTCCATTATAGAATTGTATAAGCTTGCAAGGGATTAATGTAACAACTGAAAACTTTCATACTACCTGAACCAATATGCATATTCAGCAAATTGTTTTATCTATTTATTGTGAACATTTTGGGCTTTTCACAGGTTTAGAAGTGACAGCTTGACTTCAAAATTGGTTTGTATTTTATTAAAAGCAAGTTAAGAAGTCTTTAAAAAGAGAGAAATACAGCATTAAACCTTAGGTCAAGTAATACGCTTCTGTTGAGCATTTTCCCTTCTTCAGAAAGGGAATGAAAAGTGAACAGCTTGCACAATTCCAGCCCAGGTAAATTCTTTGCCACCTGCCAACATCCATGCTTATTTCAAAAACAACACACACAATGATGTGGGTTATGATTTTATTCCCTATAATCAACTTCTAAGAGGCATGCTCTAGTTACATTTATGTATTGCTGGTGAAATTTGAATGTTTGCAGCATATTCTTTTAATCCCTTTTTGTGACAGCTACAGCTGGTCTGTAAGCTGCACAGATAAACTGGCCACAACATAGACCAGCTCAAGTGAGAGAGTAGAAGTAAACAAATACCCAGTTATGATAATGATAGGCGGGATTCAAACTCAAATACAGGACCCCAGCCAATCCCATTCAATCGTGAATGCAGAGATACCATTGGCCAGTGGACTGGGCGGTGCTAAGACCCCAACCAATCACATAGCCCTATAAAAGGGGGGAGCCCAACAATAAACTTCAGCTGTTGTCGCATGAAGTTTAGTGTGTGCTGTTGTGTGCCTGTCTCCAACACCAGTGACACCTTTTCACTTCATTTTAGACCACAACTGATCACCCCTTCTATGTAAATTTGAAAACTAACTCCTGCATGCTGTTATATACTAATTAGTGCAGTAGTACCCACAACCTAACAATCTGCTGCCTGGCCACCCTGAGGAGCAGAGGATGTAACATTTGTAAGCACTCCTTATGAATACCCAATTAAATTTTTAAGGGGGTTGCCTCCACTTAATTTGATTTCATTTTCTCAAGAGTCAGCAAAATGTGTTATGAACAAGCTATTGAACCTTATGAAATGTTTTTATAGAAGCAGTCAAATCTGACTACCTGGTGATTAGTCATCATTATTAATCACAGTTAGCAGTAAGGTGGAAATTGTAAACATTTTAAAATTAGTAATCATTTATTTTTTTAAGCAGCAGCATTGAAGCAAGGCAGGTAAATGAGTCTGAAAACCCTTCAAAATGTGTATCTTAATTACAAAGCTTCTGCAATATGAAGATGTGGCATGTGAGCTGCAATTTAGTAGCATTACTAGAGTTTGGAACTGAACAAAAACTAAGGAAAAAAGTCAAGCATACTAAACAGTATTAAATATTAACAGCAAACTTGGCATCTGTGTTAATATGATGTAAAGAAGTAATTTTATCATTGCTGAATCATCAGAGAAAACACCATATCTGTTACAATTTGCAGCTATGAGCTGTGATTCCACTTAGGACTTTGGCCTTCACTCCAGATACCCTGGAAAAACATGTCTGGACACCTGAGTTTCCCTCCTGCAAGTCCTCTAAGGCTTAAAATCATGGAATGGTTTGGGTTG
>VZUA01055761.1:0-29411 GCA_013401035.1 Horornis vulcanius
AACACGAGCTCTTCAGTAACTCTCCCAACAAGTCCACAAAGAAGGGCACCCACAAGTGTTATTGCTTGAGGTTTTAAAGGTTTTCTTTTTAATTACTCATTACTTAGCGCCCTACAACACCTTTAATGAGCAGTTTGGGCTTTGAGCTCAAAACCAAGCAGAGCAAACACGGTGAGTAACTCGGGGAGGAGCAGGAGGGCAGGAGGAACAAACCCAGGGGAGCTCCAGGGGGAAGGGCAGTCCTGCCCCTCAGCATCTCCACGCTCAGTCTTAAAGGTTCAAATGAGCCTGAAACGATTAAATCCAACTCTAATCCAGAACACACCATGGAAACTCCACGTCAAGAAAGAGAAGAGAGCTGAAATCAGCACTCCCAAGAGCCAACACCAAGGCCAAGCAGGGCTTCAGAAGCAGGAAGAAGGGCTTTAGATGGGGGACAGGGACCTGGATTTATCCTCACAGCCTTTGAGATCCAGCTGTGAATTGCCAAGACGCAGATCAAGACAGCCCCTGTCCTCACCAAACCAGAGTGTTCTGTCTGAGGGAACACTTGAGCAGTTCCTGATGCCCTGCCTGAGCCCCCCTGGTGAAGGGAGACAGCAATAAATCCTGAATTAACATCATCTGCCTCAACATTTCCCCAGCTTTCTGTCCAATACTCAGTGTCCAGGCAGGAGGGGTTTTATTTGGGGAGGTCCTGACACAGCAATGTCCAGAGGTGAAATATTATCTCTAATTTCTGGCTAAGGCACCTGAGCAGAGGAACATGGTCTGGTTTTATCCAGCCAAAGGAGCAGCATGTGGGATCCACAGCACAACATGTTTGGATGATCCAATCCCCAGCTGTGCTGGGAAGAAAATCCCCCTCTGCCCCATGTTAGGAGACTGCAGAATTAAGTGTTTTAAAGCTGTTAATGCCATTCTTGGAATAAGAAGCAGTAGATGAGGTAGTAAAGATGAGCAACCTCTGGTCTGCTCCAGCCTGGTAAATCCCTTGAAGGAATATGAAATGGATAAAGCTGAAATTCTACTTACTGCTTCCATGTCAGTCCTTCACTGCAGGTGTTTTCTCTGTATATCACTCATCCATAGCAAAGAGCACAGGAATGTGTTTCAAATTAATTTCCTTTCAGGCTGACCAACTTTTTGCCCTTCTCTAGCAACAGGTCTTATTTTGTGAACCTGTCACAAATAGTACTTGGTTGAAATGCAACAGCCAAATAGCAGCAACCTGCAGGTAACACCTTGCATTAGACTAAATATAGAATGGGAAGCTTGTTTTAAAAGCCAGGTTATACATGGATGTTTTAAATGGTTATACATTCCTTACCAGGCCATAGGTAAGCACAGTCTAGCAACAAGTGTCCTGGCTGCAGAAATACTGGCAACAGAAAATTCCAGAATTTAGTCCAAAAACACTATCAAACTTACTAATTCCAGCCTGGAATATCAAGGTTTATGAGCAAGGGGAAAGCCTGGGCTGTTTCTCCCACACCTCCCCTGGGCCAGAGATGTCCTGCAAGGAATCCTGCACTGGTTGGTTCCTCCCTGGAGCAGGGTCAGCAAAGCAAAGCCCTGAAGCCAATGCAGGAATGGTTTGTGGGAGCTGCAGGGAGAGTGCTGCCAGCACAATTCCCAATGTTCCCCACCAGCATTTCCTTCACAAGGGAGTTTTCCCCTGTCTCTTTCATGCTCGAAAATTACAAAGTTTAAAGTATCCAAAAGACAGCATTTGTTTTCCAAGGAGCAGACAGGTACTTGGGAAAAGCCGGCCCTCATGCAAAGCACCCGGTGACACATGGCACCTACTTAACATTCTGTCACACAATATTTTTATTTAATTTGTTATGGAAACTAATCTTCAAAGCCCTGTGCTTATTTACACATTTTGAACTCAGCTGCAAGTATTCACAGGGCAGAAACCGCCTAAAGTCTCCACTCTAAAGGTTTTCAGAAGATACAATTAAACTATTTTTAAACCTTCCTTAACGTTTCTCTTTTTCCTGTTCCGCGAGCTTTTGATGTCTCAAAGACAGCTCAAAGAAAGCAAAGCACCCAAGGCAACAGCTCTTTTTCCATTAAGCACTCAAGACCAGAAATTGTCAATCACCATTTTGTGCAAATCCTCATTACCCAAGATCCTGAACAGATGTCATGACATTATCAAAGTCTGCATGTTAGAGAGTACCTCAAGTCGTGTAAAACCTCTCCAGAGCATCTTCATTATGGCTTCTTACGACTGTTACTCCAGGTTATGTGACTCAGATGGGTCAGAAATACAGGTTTTGTTTGGCTTTTTTGCTGCCACGTTGTGCTTTCACTGCAGGTTAACACTGAATGGGTTTGTGCACCTCATTACCCTTTCCCACTGAGGTCTGCAGACCCCAGTAATTACCATGGCTCACAGAGATTTGCCTTTTAGCACAAAAAAATTGGCTCCCCAAAAATGGTCCCAGCCCCGAGGCTGCCAAAGCTCCAGAAGAATTTGAATAACGCCCTCATGGATGCTCAGGGTGGGATTGTTGGGGAGTTTGTACTCGATGATCTTTGTGGGTCCCTCCCAGCTCAGGCTATTCTGTGACCCTAAGGTGATCGTTTTGGGAGCTCTGGCACATGGGGAGGCTCAGGGGAGGTTCAGACATGACACCCACAACTCCCAGCCTCTGGTTCGGGCTGTGGGAGACTCTGGACAATCAGCACAGGGGAAAAATCAACTCCCTCCATTCTTCACAGAAAGTCCAAAGGGAACTCCACAAACCCAAGCAAGGGGACAAAGGAAAAGCTGTTCTGGGTAGGGGCAGAAGCCACCACGCTGCACCACCAGAGCTGCTGTGGGGCCATGGGTTCAGCACCAGCACAGGACAAAGCTGTCACGATGCACAGCCACGATGCTTCCCCACCACATCTGCAGGAACTGGGCGTCCAAAATCCCTGTCCCAAAGCTGACAAAGCCTGACATTAACAAACCCTGGGAGAAGCGCAGCGACACGAGAGGCTCAAAGCTGTTGTTCCAGGGGTGAATAAATATTTAACTCGCTGCTAGCGTGGCTCCCAAGACTGAGGAAACAATGCCTGTTCCAAACCTTTCTGATTAGAGATTCAAACGGACATTTCTTGGTGCTGCTGAGGCCCAGCTGGGGGGGACAGGCGGCGGCAGAGTCAGCGCAAAGGAATTTCTACCTCCGGATTGCTCCCGTGTTTCAGCACTGCCCCGTGCTCCAGGTGGAACAAAACACACTGAGACTGTAAACACATTCCCGAGCCAGCACAGGTAACCAGGAGATCGGTATTTAACAGGTAAGTCAATTAAGCTTAAGCAATAAAAGCTTTGGAGTTAGGTATTTTTTCTTGTTTTCTGTTAATAAAACAGTGAACTGCCCGAAAAAGAGGGGAAAAACACCACTCAGGATAAGTTTTGCTGTTCCTTTGGGATTCTCTGCCTCTGGGTGGGTTTAAATACCAACATCCTGGGTGAGCTGAACTGGGTGTTCACACAGGTTTGGGCTGGGTAAGAGGAACATGGTTCATTGAGGACAAATTATAAACCACACATATGAACATCAAGATGCTGCACATGTGCTGTCCAGGCACCACATGGGTTTGGGATTGATTTGTTGTAAATAAAGGTGATCTTTTTAGAATGCAATAGCAAGCCTTGTGTCTGTGGATGGGGGTCAACCTGGGCCACCACGGGTCCCCTCGGCCACCACGGGTGTCCAGCGCCCTGCGGCCGAGCCGGCAGCCAGCAGCAAACTCTCCTCGCACCATCAGCTCCTCTCCCCTGGCTTACACAAACTCTGTTTTGATTACAGACAAGGCAATTAGGAGGCTCCAGATCCAACGGAGTCCAGGACACAAAACAACTGCGGCAGGAGAACCGCCCTCAACCTCAGCCAATGCATTTGCTGCCTGCGCAGGGGAGGCATCCAACCCAACCGCCCGCTATCTGCACAAGGCAAACAGCCCGAACCCTGCCAGCTCCCCAGCCAGCCCTGGCCTCCCACCACCACCCCAAAACCTCATCAGCCTAATGCAATTTAACGCCATTTAATGCAGCTGAAGCGCTGCCGCGGGTTCTGCAGCGTTTTCTTGGCACGGGGCGTTTCTAAGCGGGAGGGGGAGGCAGGAGGGAGCCGGCACGAAGCCGGCGTTGCCACGGCTGGGAATGGCTTGTTTTGGCCGTGACACGGCTGGGAATGGCTTGTTTTGGCCATGACACAGCTGCCCTGGTGCCACAGCTGGCCTGGTGTCATGTTAGATGACGGGCACACAAAGGCAGAGCCCCACAGAAACAGGATCGCAGCGCTCTGCACGTCCCAGTGGCTTTTTTTCCCCCCCCTTACTGTAAATGGCTGCGAGTTGTGACATACAAATTTATCCCCGCACACACAGAGCCCTGCTTGAGTTACGGCTGCAGAGGGAACTGTAATTTCATTTCCTAACGGTACAGTCCTGGCAATGACCTCCGCAGCAATGGGTTCTTGTGGTTCTAAACAAAAACAAAACCAACAAGGAAAGAAAAAAAACAAAAAAGGAAACTCAAGGACTAATCACCCCCGGCAGTAACTCCTCAGTGTGTTGCAAGCATGTGATCTTAATTTAGTACTACAGAGTCTGGGCTTGTTTCCTGCTGCAAGTGCTGAGCAGCATCGCTGCTATGGAAATCCATATGGGTCTTACTCCTTATAAAATCACGTATGAAATCCTGTTGTACATACACAGTATTTTTTACTTGATTGCTTTTGCTCTTTCACTCATTCTCTCCCAGTCAAGAAGACTCCCTAATTCAGTTAGTTGTTAAGTGCCTTTTGTCCTACAAACATAATTTTTATCCCCAAACCAATTCTTATATTTTTCACTCATGATCATCTGCTTTCTTGTGAGCATTTATTTGATCTGAACACATCAAGACAACACCTAATCCTAGTGCATTAATGTATCACAAGGCTGAAAACAGCTACTAAGCAAAACTCTGTCTAGTGAAGACTAAGTGAAAAATAAATCTAAAACCCACAGTAGTGGGTGGACAGAGGATTGCTGCAGGAAAGCCAATGTACTGCAAACTCTGCTGCACTGTGGCTTATTCTTTCAATTATTTCTTCATGTCACAGAGGCCAAAGAGGCAGAAACCTAAACCCCAAACCCCACCAGCAGCAGAAACGTGCCTGGGAGGGACAGGGCTGGAGAGCTCCAGTGGACTGTAAAAAGCACAAGGACTTTTGATCGCCTTGGTGACAAACAACAGCAGCTCCCCCAGCCCTTCCTGAACCTACAAAATAAATGGAGCAACTAGAAGAGAACAAAAAATAAGAAGTTAACACAGTGATACCAAAATCCTGCCGGCAACGCCCGGCGTTGGCTGTGGCGGTCAAGCAAAATTCAGGAAATAATCACGAGATGCTCAAGAAATTTAATGTCACCTATTCCCAGAGCTCAGATGCTCTAACAACACTCATCCCTTCCTTTTCCCCCAAGACAGCCAAGGAATGACCCTTCCAAAAGGCATTGACTCAAGTGCTGCAACCCACAACAAAGGGCTGCGGTTCTCAGCACCAGCTCGGGAAGGAGCAAGTGCCAAATAAATCCCAGATTTTACAATCAGCACTAAAATAAAGTGTTATTTATAAAATAAGATATTGCAGTACATAATGCCATGACCCCTCTGAACTGTGAGCTGGGAACGTTAGGAGGTCTGTATTTACACAGGAACAGATAAAATTAACTGCAGGTGCCTCCCTTCCCATGGACAGTGACTTCCAAAAACAACACACTTACTACAACGTCAAGGAAACTCTTCCCATTGACATTTCTCAGGACAACATTACACCTCTTATCTCATCCATCAGTAAGGACAAGAAAAAAAAAAAAAAGTGTTTCTCCTCCCAACCCTTCCACAAATTACGTGCTCAACTGGAGCTACACGGAATGTCTCAGATATTCCAAACCGGGGCCGGCGTTCGGCCGCTTCCCGCCAGGGACAGATGAAGCCCACGGGGATGCTGGACCTGTGAGGATCAGCAAATGTGAGTTGAGACAAGATAAAAGAGTTTGGAGCCATGTGCCACCTTGTCCTGCCGTGATAGTGGAGGTCTGTGGAAGAAGTTGTTGAATGGAGATACAGGAAAGGTTTGAGCTCGGTTGTTTACAGAGGAAAGGGGCAGATAACAGGAGATCTCTCCAGAAACAGCCTCCTCTGTGCCAACCTTCTGCTGTTTAAACTGAGGAGTAATTCATTATCTTCTGCACTACACCTGCTGGTGGGGCATTTCTCTGGAAATACATATTTACTCCTATGTGAATTATGGCAAGCAATATGGGAAACATGGTAAGAGGAGCTCGCACAGACCCATACGCACACATTTTGCTTATATAACATATAAAATATATGTCAGTCATCTCAATATGGTGAAGCCTGGAGGAATCATCAACCTCAATGGACCCACGATGCTTTTGGTCACTTGTTCTTCATCTTCTTAGGAAGTGACAACCTTTGCAAATGAGCTTCTCCAGCTCCACGCCGAGGCACCCAAGGTGTGAAGTCCTGTGTAAATTCAGGTCCCATGGATGGATTTTGACAGTATCATCAATATCATCTCTTATTTTCACAGACAGGACTTCTTGGGCTACAAACCTCAGCTATGGAAGGCTCTCATCTTCTTCCACTGAACTCTCAGGACGGGCTCTCATTTTTGTGGATTTTTTAGACCTTCCTGTTTCTCTCCCTTGAAGGTTTTCACTCCTGCTCTTCTGTGTCACCTCAACTGTTTACACACAGAGAACTGGATGTTTCCCACCCAAGTATCCCTAATATTGCCCAGACAGAACAAAGATCAAAGAAACTATTTCCATTTGTGCATTTTAAGCAGAGGTGGTCACACCATGGCTGCAAACCCTGTGCGAACTGGACTTACAGAGCAAAGCACCTCACACTGAAAAAAAAATTAATTAATAAAGAAATTAAAACTCAAGACCAGGTCTGTTTTCATTCTCCTGGCACCTTTCAATCGAGCTGATTCCCCATGCAGGTACAAACAACTTGCAGAAATCAAGCAAAGCTGTTGGCCATCAAGCCCAAACTACCAAAACACAGAATTTGATTTGAAAACACAGCAGCAACTGTTAAAGGTGGGGCAAGTGTCACAAAGTGCACACCAGGATAGCGACCAGAAGCTGTAAATACTTTACCCAGTGTCTACAACAGTGCTGTTGTGCCATTCCCTGGCAAGCAGGTCAAGTCTGCTCCTTGTACTTTGTGTTCAAAATTACATGGGAGCTTAGTGTAAGGGATCAGAAATAACCATCCACCTCTGCTTGGCAGCTGATTTTTTTTAATATGCCAGCCCCAAAACTGACACCACATCTCCAGGCAAAATATTGTACTTCATTCTGTACAGCAGGAGAGACAAGTTGTAATTTAGACCAAGACCAGAATCTTTACCATTAATTTGGGGCATTTCCCTGTAAAGCTTTGATCGTAATTTTACTCACAACAGTAAGGTTGTCGTTTTTTTTTGTTGTTATGGTTTGTTAAATTTCAATCTTTATTACAACCCAAGGATTTGGTGTTATCATCCAACGGTTGATGCCACCTGGGAGCCTCATGAAAGCTTCATGTTAATATTTAACTGTTTATTACTCTCAAATGTACAGCATCTTGTAAACATCCCTGTTCACTTTAACCTGCTCCTGCCACACCTGCTCACTCACTGCAACCCCAAATCACAGGAAAGTGGTCCAGACATGTCCTAAAAATAAGTGATGATCCTTGTGGGTCCCTTCCAGCTCAGGGTATTCCACGATTCTATGATTCTAGGAGCTGATGTGTGAGAAACAGAGACAAATGGAGACACACACAAGGACTTGGTGATGGGTTAAGACCAAGGTCCATCTGATTTTTCCAAGCACAGGTTATTACTTCTACCCACAAAGCCCGTCCTGAAAATGAGGAGCGATGATACGATCAAGGCATGAGGCAAAACATTCAAGCTCTGCTTTCTGCAGAGATAAGGGAGGGACAAGATTCCTTTCCTCAAGGCCACGGGGAAGGATGTTGTAGTAAACAAGGCATGAAAGAACGAAAGCTATGCTGACACGTGGGGATGAGGAAAGATGGAATTTTAGATACGTTATATAAACGTAATCCAGACACAGAAAACAACAAATCTACACCAAAACAGAGGCACAGTTTACAACAAAAAATGGAACTGTCCATAACTGAGAAAGGCAATGGAAGGGGAGGAAGTATAAGATTAACCACAAGGAGATTATGCTGATAACTAATGATCCACACAGAAATGGCAGGCAGAGGTTAAGATTTTAATCTGGGCAGATTTCACAGCGCAGTCATGAATTGTAAACATCGATACTGAAACCGAATTTGTGTTTGTGGGTGACCAGACTGAAAACAAACAGAGAGGGAAAAGGAAGGGGACTCAATCCAGATCCTCCTTTCTTGCTCCAGATCCCCCTTCCTGCCTCACCTCCTAGAGAGGATGAGGAGAGAGAAAAAGGCAAAGCATCACCTGAAAGCCACTTGTGCAAAGAAAGGTGGATTTTTCCAAGAAGCAGAGCTAACTGGCTCTACCAAACAGATTTTTTGGGTTTTTTTCTGAAATTACCGGGGTGCATGAGCTGTTCAGTGCACAGTGACTTAGCAAGCTGCCCAAATGCAGGCTCACTGACACATCCATCCTCCACTGATTTCCCCCACAGAGCTCCACACTGTGCTGTGCCTTCATACACTCCACAGGTGTCACTTTAGTTTTCCCTGGAGCCTACAGTAATTCTTTCCAAAGCAACATCTGAATTGTGGAAAGGAGAAATGGATGCAGTATCTTGTTAACCAGTATCAAATCCATCAGTTCTGTGCATCCTTATAAATTTCCCTCAACTCCTGGAGTTGCTGTGGCCCCCTCAGCTCCTGCCCATTCCTCTGCACACCCTCCCCTGCTTGCCCAAAGCTCCATGCACGCTTGCCACGGTTTATTTCGAGGCAGAAGAATTTCCTTAGCAGCACTGAAATAGATACTGTTTGCCTGCAGAGCCAAGCAATGTGCAATGTATTTTTATTCACTACTTGCCCTCGTCATCTTTGGCATACCAGCAATGCCCATTTTCAAGTAATTCACTGTATATGAATATGTGGCACTGCACAAATTATCCAGCTTGGCTCTTCCCAGATATCCACTGGCTTAACAGCTCCTCCTTACAAACACACTGATCCCTGGAGTTTTTTGTGACTGTGCCACATCCCTCTGCTGCTCTAACCCAGATGCCAAGTGAGAAATGATAAAAATGACCAAAAGTCACATAAACACAACCCTGAGGAAAACCAAATGACTGGAGATGAGTAAAAAAACCATCAACTACATTGCACAAGCCACCCTTGGAGGCCATTAATCCAGCTCTCCTTGTAAATTATGCAAGAGAAAGTTGTAATCTGAAGGCATTTAATGCCAAACTAGTTGTGCCATCTCAACAAGGCCAACAACAGGGAACTGAATCATCCAAAGTTACACTGAACTCAGGGGAGATATTGGATTCTCAATCCTCCTTCCACAATAGTTGATGGCTCCAACTGTCAATGGTCAGAATTGTAAAAATTCTGCTTTATTTCACACCATGGTAAGCTCTTTAAATAAAAATGACTGTGACTGAGGTCACAGGGAAGTGCAGGAGTAGCAGAAATCCCATTATCTGTCGGGAGGAACAGGATCTGCTAACATCCCCCACCCCTGCAGGCGTGTGCCACGGTGCTAAAAACCTTCACTTTATCAGCAAAGGACTCAGATATGGTCTAATCACCAGCTGCCATCAGCATTGTCCACTGCAGAGCAATTAGGATTGTTCAGAGCTCTCTAATTGATGCCACAGGCACACACCTGCAGATCCCTCATGGGGTAGTCACTGGGGAAAGGGTGGAAATCACCTTACAATGGAGAGAGCCCTCTGGGGAAAAAAAAAATGACACAAATCAGCATTACCTAGCAAGAAAAAGAGAGGGACTCTCCTTTACAAGTAACCTGAAGCCACATCAGTTTCTCCAGGGACAAAGAGTCTTTTTCTTCACCAAACTCAGGAGGTTTCAAGTCTCAGCTTGGAGCTGCTGGCACTGGAATCCATCTGCCAATGGAAGGGAGCCCAAGGAGCTTTGGAGATGCCACCCAGTCCATCCACCTGTCCAAGGCCACCTCAAATACTCTACCTATGACATTTCTGATGGTTGCTTGTCTAAACCCATCCTGAAGTTAAATTGTGCCTCAAAGCACTTCCTGCATTGGCCAGCTGAAGTTTCTGGGAGTCGCAAAGCAGGGCCCAAAACCTGTCAGTGCCAGGAACAGACTGGCAGTACCCCCAAGTCCACATCCAGCACTTGACCCTCTGCAGAACACCCAGAGCAAAGCAAAACACTTGGCTCCAGCTGAGTGCTGAGTCCTGCTCAGCCTCCTCCAGCACCACAACAAGGCGTGGATTTGAAGCAGAGCCACTTCAAATCAGGCTCTGGGTGGACGGACGTGTTCCCACAGCAGAGAGAGCCACGGGCTAATCTGAGCACCGAGAGCCCCACAGCATGTTTGAAAAACACAATCTGAAGTTCTTTTTTGTTATCACAGATTAGAGCATGTGGAAAAACAACAGGCTCTTCCCCGTGCTGATGAGCAAGAAGCATCACGAGGCTGCTCCTCCTTTCGCCGCCGGAGCCATGCAAAACACGGGGACGTTTTTCTTATCACACCCACCAAATTCACACACTGTACAGGCTCAAAGCAGAACATTTCATACTTCCCAGAACAAAAACGGACTCTCGATGCAGATACCCAGCTCCAATGGACTGGTTTTGCGGACTAGAAACTCGATATCCAAGCACTGAGAGAGCAGCCAAACATTACACAAATTATTTAGGCAGCTCTGGAGATAAGGGTATTGGAGTGTGGAAGAGAAACCTAAGGAAAATCTACACATGGTATTTCTTTTGCTAATTTAATGATTGTAGAGATGATTTGGTGAGAAGCTGTTTCAGATAAAGCACAGGTTTCTACATAAACTGCTTTATCCTTAAGTCTCCAGGTAAGAGTGTCCTGTGTGCTATGCTCCTCTTGCCAGAAACACTGTTCAGATTCCCGGAACCTAAAATCCACAGAATTGAATGAACAGAGAAATAGTTTATTGAGCTTTAAAGGCTTCTCTTCAAGTACTGTTTTAAAACAAAAGCCTGATTCCTTTAAGCCCTGTTAAGGCTCCACTGGGCGAGACTTTCAGACACTCAGACATCACTCTGAGGAGCTCCATTTCCTCTCTGGCTTTTGGGAGCTTTTGAGGGGTACTTAGAGGGAGCTCTTGGACTCCTCCATCCCGAACTGAAGCTGTGTAAACACATCAGTGTGATCAGCCTGACTTCAGAAAGACGACATTCAGATAAGACCGAAGACCACAAAAAAAGTTCTGTTCATTTTATTAAATCACTGCTCTATGTTTGCACTACCCAGAGAATATAATTGGATTGTCTTTGCAAAAAAGACAAGAAGAACATTTGTCTGATACTCAAATTTTAATGAACCCTTTCATTGCTCATGAAGTATTAAAATCCTTGCAGTGTCGTAACGCAACATGGATGTGCTTAATGAAGTTGAAAATGGAAACAGAAAAATGCTTTGTTATCCTGTGATGTCTGTGGAATTGCACGTGCCGTACCCCTGGGAAACCAACACACAGGGATAAGGCTTCCTGCACAATTCCTGAGATTTTCTAATCAAGCCCACCTTCAAGTGCAAACACTCTTTAGGTACTTTATCAATCATAAAACACTGTTGATACGACAGAGTTTGTCTGGAGCCTCTGTGTGAGGGATTTCCCAGTGCCCAGGTCAGTGCAATATACCTGCAACTTCACTTTTTTGCTGCAGGTTGCTGAGTGATCTCCCAGTTACTGCAGATATTTCAGAGTAAATAACTCAGAAGCTGATGGCATCTCACTCATATTATTGGAAGCAACACTGCCAAATTCAGCAGCTCTGCCACAGACCCCAAATAATCCATCCCTGGAACAGCCAGTGTCAGACTTGGGCTCTTCACATCCATGGGGGAAAATCAGGCTGCAAACAGCCCCATTTTGTGTCAGCAAAGTGCCATGTGAGAACGTCACATCCCAGCACCCAACTCCTTCCTCTGGACAGGGAAGGAGCATCTGCTCCTGCACCTCAGGGCTGTGGAGAGCCCAAGCTCCTGCCCTGGGACTCCTGCTCATGAGGTTAGAGCCTTGCAGTGCAATAATGCTCTCAGCATAATTCAACTCCCACAGCTACAAAACCAGAGAAAAACATCAAGAATTGGGCTGGAAATTACAGCTACACAACTGCAAACCTGCCCGCTCCCTTGCCCTATGAACCCTCCTTTCCTCACACCCTACAGTCCAAGAGGCTTTGTTTTGATGAATGCACTGGGACCAACCTCCTCCCTCCCTGCCCCAGACAATTCACATTTTAAAAACCACTAAAATGAGGAATTGTGCCCAGGGGTCAGACCAAAGTGAGCTGAGAGGAGCACGAGGGAGCAGAAAGGCAGAGCTGCAGACGGCGCTGCTCAGCTCACAGGTGTCTTCTCTGATCTCTGACAAACCTGCTCCCTTAAGTTCCCTTAACTTTGACTTAAAAACCATCAGTCTTGTGCTGTAAGCTGAGCTCAGACTCAGCTCAGCACATCAGGGCCCTGAAATTCCAGTGTGGCCACGCACCAGCACTGTGGGAGCCCTAAGTGACCAGAGTTCGATGTGTGTAGCTCCAGAAGCCTCCAAATTGCACTGAAAACAGACTAAAAAGACCTTACAAGTTATACACTCCTCATCAGATCAATCTTGCTAAATATCTGCCACCCTCTTATGCCTATGAATGAGGCGTAATTCCTGAGAAGGGACACAGTTCCTGACAGTTCACACATCCAGCACCTGCCAGTGCATCAGCAACTGCAGTGTGGGAGCTGAGCTCTGCAAAAGCTGCAACTGCCCAAGTTACAATTCCAATGGAGCAGTAGTTCTTGGCATCCTTGGAAAAAAGCACCTCTGACCTGATACACAAGATTAAAACCACATTTCTCTCTCTGGAGTGCACCAAAACCACGCACACCCTGAGTTCTTTAGAAACATTCTGAAGAGAATTAATCCCAACATTCTGATGAAAGTTACTCTAAGTGGACTTTCTTTGCTACCCTTTGGTGGATTTCCTTCAAAACATCATCTTCCTCAGAGCCTTCACCCCTCAAGGTGCTCAGAAGGCAGGGAAATAAACACAATCCCAAATTAAGGAATTCCTACTGGGGGTACAGAAGCTCCTTCTTAGTGCAGAGCACCCAATTCCAATTCTAAAACTTTCTGGACAAGAACAGGTGCAGAGCATCCTGCCCTGCTTTGTCAGTTTAAACCCAGATTCACAAGGAATCCAGACTCTTCACACGAAGCCATTAAAGCACTCAGCCAGCATTTAAGCACTGCACGGAGCCAAAGTTAATTCTCTGTTTGTTTTACATGTCACAAGCCAAAAGAAAAGCCAGACCGACAACGCAGCGACGTCAGCCCGTGCCCCCCAGTACCCTCATCTAAAAAACTGAGATAAAGGCAAGGCAATGGCTGGGATCCATATTTCCCTGCACATTTATGCAATGCCAGACAAAAACTGGGGCCAAAGCAGGAACTGGAATAACTACAGGCTCATCCCAAGCAGGCAATCCCAGCCAGGACCCCCACAACTTCCCCTGACCCAATGTTTGTTTTTTTTTTCTTTCCCACCTAACCAACAGCATTAATTAAGCAGCATAAACATCCCAGCAAGTTCATTCACATCCCTCAATGGGAATTTGCAGACAATTATAGGATATAATTGGGAAGCCTAATCATTGAACTTGTACCCAGCTATTGTTACAAGCTGAGAGGAGGGTGAGTGTTGCTTCCTCCAGGACACGGCTGGTTATTCCCCAGCTCTGTAATTAATCAAAAGGTCCTGAAATCCTCAACCTTTCAGTTAGAAAAAAATCTTTGTGCTGGTCACACCTGGGGGCTTTTGACCTTTTTTTGTGTTTTGTTTTGGGGTTTTTGTGTTTTGTTGGGATTTTTTTAAAGCACAGCAATTATTTGCAGAGGCAATCCCTGTCAAATCCAATTCCTGATAGGGAAAGATGTTTCAGAGAGCTTTGCCAAGTGACATATTTCAGTTGGTCTGCTCACACACTCTGAATGCACTTCTTTGTACAGACCCAACAGTTCACAATCCCTTCACAGCCTTGAACAAAGATTTCCAGTCCCTTCCCTGTAAAATCAGAGACTGTTGTCCCATCACACAGCTTACATTTATTCTGCTCATTTTCCCTAAATCTGGGAAGGGGCACTGGAATTCCACCCAATTTAGAAAACTCATACAATTAATTAAAAAATTTAAAATGCAGCATTTCGTTGCCCTGCCTTCATGAAGTTGGTGTAAAGGGAAGAAAACATACAGAATACACAAGCTGGCTATTTCCCCATCCTCGCTTACAGCACCAAAGCACCCTGAACATCCAGCAGGATTTGCTCTGAATGAAACACATCTCCTCCTCCCTGAGCAAACACATCATGCCAGGTGAACCATTTCCTGCCCTCCCATTCATGCATTACCAACACACGTTAACTCTGCCACTCACTATTATTATTCTTATTTTTTACATTCTCTGACTTCCTCCTTGCACTCCCGGACAGCAGCGTTTTCCAAAGAGTGTGTCTGCCAGGTCTCCTGGTTTTTATCTAACAAGAGGTAGTGCAGGTTCCCTTGTTTAAGCAAAAAAAGGTAACTTGGAACTGTTCTTGAAGAGGAAAAAGTTCTGCCTGAAGCACCTTTGGAGCTCCCAAGGAGCCAACGTCAGTGCTGAGGGTCAGAGATTTAAGAACACCTCGAGTATCCTCAGTGCTGAACCACTGCACGGAAGGCACTGAACTCCTCTCAGCCTCCCCAAAGGCCCAGACACCGACCCAAATTACAAGTGTTTTGGGGAGAGGCTAGGGGTGAAAGAATTAAAACAGCAGTTTGAACCAAACAAGGCAAAAACTTTCCCAGTTTTTTACTGTATCAGCAGCAAAATACCTCGTTCTCCTTTTAACTCGCCAAAAACCTTTGCCTTGACTAGATTTTTGTACAGGAATTCAGATCTCTNACCATATCAGCAGCAAAATACCTTGTTCTCCTTTTAACTCGTCCTCCTTTTAACTCATCAAAAACCTTTGCCTTGACAAGATTTTTGTACAGGAATTCAGATCTCTTAACTATGGGGAGGAATTCTCTGTATTTACTGTGTATTTACATTTCTAAAGATGACGTGGGTCAAACAGTTGCTTCTGAAGTTCTGGCTGGGAAATGGGGCAGGAGCAGAAAATCTTCACTTCCCAGCCCCAAAATTTAAGTAAAGGTGCAGCAGTGAAGAACCTGATGAAACATCAGCTCAGCTGCACTTGCGAGGATTTCTCAGCAAGTTGAGACCCTGTGTATTGAATTCCTACAGCCTTGCATCTCTCCAGCTCAGTGGAGGAAAGCTGCTCCAGATGCTTCTTCCCCAGTTTTGTTTGGTGTTTCTGAAGGAGCATATCCTTAAACAGTCATTTGTAAGAAGAGATTGCTTCCACCCCTTCTCCCCCAATTCTGGGCTGTATCACAACCCCAAGCACCATAAATCTCTTAACTACTCTTAATAAGCTCAAGTGAATTAGTTTAGGATGTCTCAGCACTGGCAAAGTGTCACCACTGGCCCAGCTATGGGCCCTCAATAAAGCTGTAGCTTGGCAGGGTCAGCACAGACACCCCAGTGAGATTATCCGGTGTCAGCTTCCATCTGGCATTTGTCAGAGCAAGGCAAAAGAAAAAAAGGCAGCCCTTATCAGATCTCTGAATAAAAGGAGCACTTCCACTTCATGTAGTAGCAACTGGAAAAATTTCCTTTGTGTTTGAAGCTTTAAAAATATCTTTGCCCTTGAGGTTGGCTGAGTCTGCTCAGCGCTTCGAGACCCCTTTCCCATACAAAGGTAATAAAACCAAGCTCATGGTTACAGAAATTCCCAGCACATAAAAATTACAGGAAGCTGTTGCTAAGTAATATTTCTACCTAAGTAAACATCACAAAGCTTTTCCCACACACACCTCTGAACTTTGTTATTCAAACCTGCCTTGAAGATGTTCAGAGTTGCAGAATTTCTGCTGGCACTGGTCTCTGAGAGAGCTTGCTGCTGTTTCACAGCAGTTGAAAGACGTTTCAGGCTGAGCAGTGTTTTTCTCAGGGCTTTGTTGTGCTGCTTGTACTTGGGAACAAAGCGACTCCTCAGTTCCTTACCTGTCCCTTATCTGTCCCAGAATTTCCCCCAGATAAATCACATGGAAATTAAAGGGAGATCCTGTTGTATCCCTTTGTCTCTAGACCTGTTTCCCAACATGATAAGAAAAGAAAAAATAAATCACAGAATGTCCTGATTTGAAAGGGATCCACAAGGATCAGCGAGTCCAGCTCCTGGCTCTGCACAGGATAGCCCCAAAAATCCCACCAAAACCAGGAAAAACATTAATACTTCCACACAGAACCTTTCTTTAGCAGCTCTTTGCATGTCAATTATTCCAGACTCTCATCCTTTCCATCTGCTGCTTTACATCCTCTTCAATGGACACAAATTGTTTCATCTGCTATCCACAAAGTCAGCTTTGCCACAAATTCTAAATTGCACTATTGGAGAAACAACTTTTGTTTTTATCATAAAAAACAAGATAATAGATGGAAAAAAGGAGCCTACTGACAGACCTGAAATGATCCACAATCATAGTAACTCAAATTTCCTGGTAGCAAGAAGCCCTAAGATCAAGATGATAACATATCCCTAAAAAGGTTTCATTCAGGATGAAAAGGGAACTTGAATTTTATCTTATCTTCTAAGGAATGAAGCCTGTATTTCTCAGAATTATAGAATTCATCTCAGGATGGTTTGGTTGGAAAGGACCTCAAAGCCCATCCAGTGCCACCCCTGCCATGGCAGGGACACCTCCCACTGTCCCAGGCTGCTCCAAGCCCTGTCCAGCCTGGCCTTGGGCACTGCCAGGGATCCAGGGGCAGCCACAGCTGCTCTGGGCACCCTGTGCCAGGGCCAACCCACCCTCAGAGTAGAGAATTTCTCCCTAACATCTGGCCTAAATATTTCCTCTTTTAGTTTAAAACCATTCCCCCTTTTCCTATCACTACTCTGCCCAGTAAAAACTATTTCAGATATCCATCCTTATATTCCAGGAATGTAGCCCTTCAGTGCTCACCAAGGCACTGATATTGCAGATAATTTTGCTGGTAACTTTTCTTTGGCCATTCCACTTTTCCTTCCTATTGCCTTACTCCACTTGCACATGACCCGACGTGCAATAAAAGGCTGAACCCGCCTTGGTAATTAGGCTGTCAAACCCATCAGACTGCTCCAAGTTCTGCATGGACAGAGCAGCCTGACTGCAGGGGGAATTGGCAGGAAATCCTATTTCAGAGGGAATTGTTCCTTCCGCAAGAGGAGTGACAGACGTATAAAAAAAAAAAAAAAAGACGCGGAAAAAATGTGAAATATGAAAATCATGTTTGGCAGATCCAGACCGAGGTCTAGGACGTGGCATTTGCAGCATTTTTGTTGTCTGCATTCCTCAGCAAAGACGCTCTCTGCAGTGCAGGACCAAGAAGTACATTTTGATGGCAATAAAATAACTGTGTATGTGAGAAAAAAAAAATCCCTGTTAAAAATGTCAGTGAAGAGGTACAAAACCCCCAGAACAGGAACAGCACTTGGCTGCCATAAACAGCATCAGGCTAGACCCAAATTCCAAACAGACTACACATTTCCCTCCCTGCCTACCCAAAATATAACATGAGTTGGCCTTAACTGAACCGACTTGGTTTTCACACCAACATGAGTGATTTAGGAGAAAAAAAAAAAAAAGGAAAACTCTGAGGAAGCACATCCTGACGGATCTCAATCCATGGTGCATCCACCTACACATCCCTGCTCTCAGAGACAGAGCCCTCAATACTGGTTTTTCCAAGGGTGCAGCTGCCTACAAATGATTTCAGTTCCTCCCCACTGGTTTCATCCCCAACCTTTGCTCTAGTGTCTGTAAGAAGATCCTTTACTTTGTTGTCCTGAACACATTATCACCAACTGAAAAAAAAAAAAAAATTCCAGGCTGGAATTGTAGCTACAAGGATGATTCAGAGGCTTGGATGTGTGCCTTGGAGATAATTCCATGCTGTAACTGAAAAGTTAGTTTTGGAGTCGACTGGGATATTTGTCCTGATTAAATAAAGGAACAATTAAATAAAAGAGGGATAATGTGGAGCAACCACAGAGAGCTGGCAGAGGAAGGGCAGGGAGTGATGTGGAAGGGATTGGGGACACCAGGACCCCACTCCAGCCCCAACTTTGCCTCTTACCACACACACAAGACCTTTCAGAAAGCCACAGAGTCCTTAAGGCTGGAAAAGACCTGTAAGATCAAGTCCAACCACCAGCACCATCACTGTGTTCATCCCTAACCCAGGTCCCCAGGTGCCACATCCTCACTGCCTTTGAGCACCTCCATGGATGGTGACTCCAACACTTCCAATGCTTCACAACCTTTTCCATGGTGAAGTTTTCCCCAATCTCCCATGTAAACCTCTCCTGGTTTAGATGGGAGATTGAAGAGGAGACCTGGCTGATCCCTCGTGTCAGGGAGTTCATAGTCTGGACATCTCCCAGCCTTCTCACAGGTGCTCTCCCAAATTTCTTGCCCATCTAATATTTTCCAGAGACTCCAAGCTCAGCAGGCTGGAAAAGCCAGTCAGCTTGGGACTTGTCTCTGTCAATTGACACCCACTCTGTAAAATCAAAACAATCAATATTTACATATCTTTTAAGGGTTTTTCCCAGTCCCAGTTTAGACAGCAACAACTTCCCATCCAGAAATGCAAAAAAAATTAAAAAAAAAAAAAACAGAACCAGGAGATTCTACACCAAGTTTCATTAAACAAACCAGGGGTACAAATAACCTGGGTTAAAAACTCCACACAAAACCAAACTTCCCCGTGAAAATGATACCGAAATTGCTACATTTCATTCTGGTTAGAAGATAAAGAGAAAAAAATAAAACAGAATACACCTAAATCCAGAGAGCCAGGAGACTTCAGCACTGCATTAGCTGCTGAAGATTCCCAGATAAGCTGCAGAAACACAGAGGGAAAGATTTCATGACATTAATACCCTGGGTACTGGGAGCTGCTGAGAGGCTCTTCAGGCTAAGGAAAGCCAAAATACAATTCACACAAGCTTTTAATAATCTTGACAAAACAATTACACATGCTAAGGATACATTAGGGCTGGCAGGAGAACAGAGGAGGCAGCGATTGCACCGGCAGGTTCGCTAAATAAATGTCACTTAATCTCCACCATCGGCGTGTGCTCAGAGTCTAAAGGCTGCTCAAAAACAGACAAAAAAAGGTCTAAAAAACCTCTCAGGCTGTCAAAACAACTGCAGAAGCACAGGGGCAGGTGTCACAAGGCACGGGATCACACAGATCCCAGCCTCTGCAAAACAGCAGCTACCAAAAAACTAAAGTCCAAATCTGAACGTTCAAAACAAAGATAAGCTCAGCTTGTTAAGTGGTTTGGGAAGTGCATTCCAGTCACTGCCCAAATATGCAGGAGCACGGCTTCCCCACTGTTCCTTCTGCAAGGGACACACAAAACCAGAGCATCTGTGAGCAGTGCGTTTAGAAACCATTTTCTGATTAAAATCTCAAATTTTTGGGTCAAACAGACGTGGTGACTTGAGCTGAGGCAGGTACTGGACAGGCGTCCTCCAACAAGCTCCTGTGCCAGAAGCTAAGATTTCTGTCCCAATGGTAAAATATTATCATTAAAATATTACATTTCTCCAGGTTTCATGGAACTAGGCAGTTTTTTAAAAGCAAGAAAACCATCCATTCCAGTCTGCTGCAACACAGCCCCAGAAAATTCACAGGAATTTTGGGGCATTAAGGTCTAGGCACTAAAAAAGTGCCAATTAGACCTTCAACCTTATTAAACAGCAGAAAACACAGCACATGAAACACATAAGAAACCAGGTTTCAGTGCTGATGTAACTGCATACCTGAAAGTTTATAAATAAAATGCTTTACAATCTTATTTTTCATTTTAAAAAAGGAACACACGTACACACTTGCATCTTCTTGCTCATACCCTGTTATTCTGGCCACAAAAAATAACCACTTTCTTTAAAAGGAAGCTGGACGATTTTGGGGTGAGGAGTAGCAGAGGGGAAACCACATTAATTGCATTAGTTTGTGCATACTGGTAGGAATTCCTCCTCAAATTTGGCACTTAGCACTCAGAGCTGCCCTTTAAAGCTTGGCAAGAATTTCTCTCCAGCCCACAAGTTTCCTAATTTCGTCTCAGGACACACTGGTTCGTTTGGATGCACGACCTCCAGAAAGGCAGACAACCCTAAATGTGTCACTCTCACCTCAATTCACTTTGCTCCCTGTCAAGTCAGATTTAACATAAATCAAAGCCAATATATAATTAAAGCTAAGCTTAAGGTCAGTTCCAAGTTTGGAAAAAAAACAAATCTGTATGAAATTAAAAGCAACTCTAATACATTTGAGGACTGGGGTGGCAACAGCAGTGAGCTTTTTGAACATAAAAAAAACCCAGCCTGAACCAAAGCATCAGGATCAAAGCTCTGTTACTTCACCCTCTACCCCATCCAGGTCCTCTCTTCTCTCTTCCCCTTCAGGTCTGACTTGGTTCCCAGCTTCTTCTCTGTGCAAATGCTGCTCAATCATCCCCAGATCTTACACCTCTTTATGGCAGGAAGGTTTTGGTAAAGATGGAATTGCACCTTTACAGAATGGGGTTTATTCTGTTGAGATTTTTCCCCATTGTTGTGCTTCCACCTGCTGCAGCCTCTCAGTCAGTCTGGACTTTCATTCCCTACCCAAACTCCAATAAAGACATTCAGAGAACCAACTGTTACACCTGACACTCACAGCCCATTAAAATGGTGAGCTCTGGGCAGTTCCTGACTCTGCAGAAGAACCAAACACAGAATTCTGCACACCTTATAAACACAGCTGAAAGAACTGCTCAAACCCATCCCAAAGGTTTTTACTTCATCATCTAATGTCAATTTTCAGCCCTGCTTTTAGGAATCTGTGCTTACAGGTAGGCATCTATCAGGCCTCCAAGAAGCCCAGAATGGGATGGGATGGGACCTCAGAGGCCATCCAGTGCCACCCCTGCCATGGCAGGGACACCTCCCACTGTCCCCTGTCCAGCCTGGCCTTGGACACTTCCAGGGTTCCAGGGGCAGCCACAGCTGCTCTGGGCACCCTGTGCCAGGGCCTCACAGGTCCTGACAGGTCAAAATTTGACAGCAAAGCCCCAGCTGAGACGCCTCACCGTGCACTCACCTCTCTGGCAGCGATCGTGTGTCCAGCAGCGCTCGATGAAAATCCCGTTTATCACCGTGGGGGGACAGTTGCTCTTGCCTTTCACAGTGCCTGGGCACACATCTCCACACTCTTCTTTGTCATCCTTGTTGGCCACGATGTAATTGTCTTCTACAGAATCCAAAATCCTGGACCAGTCGATGGTGGACAGGTAGCAGAGCTCGTTGTTCTTCTCGATGCGCACGGCGCCCCGGGTGATGTTCATCAGGTTGTAGAGGCCGATCTCCTTCAGGTGAACCATCTCAAAGATCACCAGGGCGTAGTTGAAGAACAGGTGAGTCCCTCTGATCACAGTGAGGTTGGGGAAGAGGCCCTTCAAGCTCTCCAGGCCGTACACACGAAACAGCAGCAGGTAGTCTGTGATCATGGTCAGCTTGGGGAAGCTGAGCTCGCGGAAATCTTCGGGCTTGGTTTTGAACATCAGCAGGATCTGCAAGTGGCCCTCGATCACGGTGCAGTTCTCCAGCATGTTCAGCCGGGTCAGGTTGTTGCGGATGTCCATGCTCCTGCAAACTGGGAGGCAAAGGACAATTTATTTATTTAACAGAAGGTTAATTGTTGTAGTTTTCTAAACGCTCAGTTTTGTCCAACCGCACCGAGCTCCGCTCGGGACACGTGGCCCTCTCAGCAAGGCAGGCTTCAAGTGTTAAGAAATACACTGTGGGGAACATTCCCTGGTATATGGTTACAAAACAAGAGTATTTCATCATTTTTTCTGCCATCTTGAGTCCCTGCCTGTTGCCTCTATCACGACTGCAGTGGTAACACCAGTCCTGGGACATCACTTGGCGCTCACAAAGGGAAGAGATGTCTGGGCTGTTTTCTTTAGGTAGCTGCCAGCAACACACCTACCTCGTCTCAGATTGTGCAATTAATGCCAGGGGATTAGAGGGAGTCATTTAGAATGGTTGCAGGGAGAGGAAGATAGGAAAAGAGTAATGGCCAGAGATGGTGGTGCTCGGGAAGGGAGCAGAAAAACCTGGAAATGCACAGGAGCACAGCCCACGCTCCTGCCCAGACTCTGCTGACAGGAGTAATTTACTACATTAGTAATTTTTGCCCTGAGCATTCTTTTCAGATGAGGTGTTGGGGCTTTTTTTGTTATTATGTTCTCAAGGGTGCAAATCTCCCTGTCTTGACTATCCGGGCAGTTTATTTTATAGAACCAGTAACCAAAGAACTGGCAAAGTGAACAAATACATGAAGCATAAATTAGGACGTAAATTAGGAATCCAACAAAACAAAAAAGTTTGAATAGGGAAATATTTTTTCAACTCTAAGCACAGGTAAGAAAGCAAGAAGGTAATTTGCAGCCCCATGCCTCTACAGCACAACAAAACTCCCTGTGACAACCCTTTTGAAACCAACTTCATAGAAACATCAGCCAGACCTTAATGTTCAAATCCAGGTGGATTCTTCCTGAACTTTTCCTTTTTGAAGACTGCATCCACTCAAAGGTTTCTCTCTTTTGTCTACAGCTGGGCCAGTGTCTTCCCTCCCCACTTAAGAACAAAAAGCACAGGCTCTTTCCTCTTTTTGCCACTATATGTAAAGTTCACCAACCATAAAACCACCACATCACAGCTCCAAGGGATCACCCAGCTTTGCAAAACTGATGTGGACACAAATACTTCATAGTTAGGATTGTCTGACTCCTCATGGTTCAACACAGATCACTGCTGTAGGGGTTAAAACCAAATTCTATGCAAATATCTTAATGATTATTCAAAAATTTGCTCCACTGACTGTAAGAAAAAAAAAAATTGGCAATACTAATATGGGATTTGAAGCAATGCTATTGCCCAATGGGATTTTTTGGCACTATATCCAAGTCATTTCATAAATTGCTTTCAAAAAGCCAACGCACACGGTGCCTCAAGGATTAAGGATGTACTTGGAAAAAGTGGGAAAAGGAACCCGATGACCAGCCAGCAGCAACCTCTCTGCCCCAAACTGTACTGCTGCACTTCCCAACCTGGGCTAAAAAAACTGGGAGAGCAACAAATTCATCTTAAATGCTCTGGGTATTTATTTGCAATAAATAACATTGGAATTTCCAACGAAGCAAGCGTGTGGCAGGTCAGGGCAGTGAAAGGAGAAGTAAGAGAAGGACACGTAAGAAAATGAAAGACTGAATTCAACCTGTAAGTCACCAGTGCAGCTAAAATTACCAGATAAATTCAAAATGCAACATCTTGGTTCTTATTTATTCTTGGTTCTCATTATTGTGGGGTGCACAGGCAATGCTGGGGTGGTACCCACCACCAGCTGCTGCACCACAGGGTAACCTACTGCCAGCTGGAATGGACAGCTGACCTTAAGGAAAAGGAAAGGTCAAAAAATACAGACCAGGAATTACTTCTGAGAGTCAGAGCTCCAGGCTATTGCTGTGGCTGAAGGCCACGAGATGCATGAATACCCTGAGCACAATTGCCTCTGTCTTTCATCATTTTGGGCAGAATGAGGTGAGTCACCAGGGGCTGGACACGAGCCCTGCTCCCACACTCTCCCTGCACAGGGCACCTTGAGCAGGGGTGGAAGGATCTGCAGTTAGGTACAGTCAGGACAAAGCCCTCTGAGTGCTGTGGCTGCATTTCCAGGCTGTGGAAATCTTCCTTTTCTGCAGGAATAGGGCTAAGGAGCTTGGTCTGGAGGAGCTACCCCGGGTGGGCAGCTGCTGCATCACACCAGGGCCCCAGGGTGGATGCCCAGCACTGGGGAAATTCATGGTCCTGGTCTGGCAGAGGAACAGATCCACAGCCAGCAGGGATTCAGAGAGGATGATCTGAATCCCAGAGTGGTTTGTTTGGAAAGGACCTCAAAGCCCATCCAGTGCCACCCCTGCCATGGCAGGGACACCTCCCACTATCCCAGGTTGCTCCAAGCCCTGTCCAGCCTGGCCTTGGACACTGCCAGGGATCCAGGGGCAGCCACAGCAGCTCTAGGAAATCCATTCCAGGGCCTCCCCACCCTCACAGGCAACAATTCCTTCCAATCTCCCATCCAGCCCTGCCCTCTGGCAGTGGGAGCCATTCCCTGTGTCCTGGCACTCCTGGTCACCACAGCCCTGGAGTTCACAGCCCTTTCCTTAAACACTCAAAACCAGTTAAATTACTCTGCTCCTCAACCTTTCAAGCTTCTGGAGATCACCACTACCATGAGCCATGCTGCTCCTGGTCCAAACAGCCCAAAAGCTGCTCAAAGATCTTCCAACCTCCACATAAATGCAACCATCTGAACACCCCCACGGGGCACAAACCTCCCTCGCCTCCAGCCCTCCCCATCCTGACACAGATTCCCCACTGGAGGCTGCAGAAAAGGTGACCAAAGGCTAACAACTCCAAATATTTTGAAAAGATGTGTCAAGGAGCAGAGGTTAGCTAAAGGTGAATTTAAAAAGAGATGAGTGAAGCTTTTGAAGAGTTAAATATATAAATCTACCAGAGCTGGAAGTACAACACCCATGGTTCATCAGCTGCTTTTCCCCACATTTAGAGAAAAATCACACTTAATTATTTTTCAGGTTCTACTTCAATTTCATTTTTAAGTGATAATTGGTATCTAAGCTCCTTCTTTTCAACACCTCAAAGATCAAAGAGAATAATAAGGAATTAAGAACATCTGAAACAAAATGGGCTTTTTAGTTGGAGGTTTCTCCATCTTTTCATGCCTTTGAATTTTCAGCAGTTTATATCTCCTGTTCATGCAGTAGCAGCTTAAGTCACCCCATAAATTTATTGTTACCAAGACAACAAGAAGCAGTTTTAAGCAAAGTAATAAGTGTTTTTCCACAGCTTTTCTCGATAGTATTTCTTCTGCAGGGACAGGGGAATTAATCAACCATTCAGTAGGAAGGCAAGGCAGGTTTGATCCCAGAAGAAGGAGAGCAAAGTTGAGCCATCAATTATAACACAGACAACCTGGTTTCAAAAACACATAAATCAGCTTTCAGGAAAATAAAAAAAAAAATCACAAATTGATTCTCCAGTAGTAGGCCCAAAGCTGCTCCTGTGCAAACTACTGGCAAAACCTCCACTACACATAAATTCCTAAATTTCAGCAGAAACAGCAGCACAGCTCTGAGCTGCCAGAGGAAGCACTGCTCCATCCCTGCTACCAAGCTACTCACTCAAAAAAATACTAAATCATCTTAGACATGTTCCATCAGCCCCCCCCCAGAAAACCAAGCTGAAGCCACGCTTTTCAAAAAAACAAACAAACAAACAAATCCCAAGATGCCAAAGCCTCTTGGACAAACTGGTTTGGTAACAACCTTCAGGCCCTGAATGAAGAAACCAGATCTGATGCCAGAGGTTAAGTTTTCAAGATAGAGTCTAACCAGGGGAATAGCTGGAACTTAAACCTTGTTTATAGTAAATCATGTGGATACCAAACCTTAATGATTCACTGCTTCAGACCTCTGGCCTTCAACAATCAAGACCAGCATAATCTGGCACAGAAGGATTGCAAACCATTTGAGGTAACTATTAGTTAATTCTGCTTTTTTTTTTTTTTTGTAGTGTTTGTTGCCTACTGAATAAACAAACTATTGCAGAAAAATTACACTTGCTTGGGTTTGGTCAAAAGCACTGCAACTCTACATAAGGCTGATTTTTAGAAGTGGCTTTAGAAACTGGGAAAAGGATTTTTGGGTGTTTCTAGGGATAACTGCTGAGACAGGAACACATTCTGGTAACAGGCTAGAGGGAAGGACTGTGCGACACCTTCTACCTACTGCAGCCATTGTTTAATAAACAAAACCCATTTAATTGTGAAATATGGATTTTTTAGCTTCAGTTCTGCACCTCAGATACCTCGAGCTGAGCAAACTGGATATGGACCCTAAAATGAGCCCCTATAAACCCCCAGCCCCTCAGGGAACATCTCAGGTGCCTGTTACTTCCCATCACTCCAGGGCAAACCCCTCCAAGTCTGGTTTGGGCTGTGTCTGTGCTCCCCTCATTTGATTCCAAACCCAGAGAGCAGACAGGACTGGTCCTGCCCCGTTTCCATGCAGAGATGAGCAGTTCTGGGGGGACAGCACCCCAGGAGCACCGGGGCCACGCGGGGTAACGGCCGGGGCCCTGCTGCTGCCAACACACCTGAGGATCCTCCCTGCTCCCAAGGCAGCAGGAACAGGTTCTTCACCTTGCCCATATCAACATCACCTGTATTCCACAAGGCAGTCACCCCAAAATCGACCTCCAGAAAGCTCTGGGGTGTTACACTGTTCAGAGACAGCCACTGTGCTGCCTGTCCCCAAAAAAAGGAGCAGGACACGCTAGGGCCTGGGTCTGGTACAGCCCTGCCCTTCTGCACTCACTTTTCCTACTTTATTCTCCTAGGAGGAAAATTTCATTCTAGACTGAGTCTCTCAACATAAAAAAATTAACACAGGCTTGAGGTGGAACAAGGGAACAGTTTCTTAATGAGTTTATGAGCACAAAAATATCTGTATCAGCCAGATATGATACTAACTAAGGAGCAACCTATTTTATAAGTGTGTTACTACAGCAATACACAGTGAAATTTGTCCCATAGGATGGCTTAGGTAGAGATCTCTCACTGCATTCCCAACTCCCACATCAGCAGCAGGTACTGGAGCACAAGTGAAGCTCCCAAATTTAGGGGAAGAGTTTAGAAGGGGAGGAAGAGCACCCTAGACTCCCATGACTGCATTGATCAGTTTTCTATTAACCAGAAAAGGAGCCCAAAGTAAGCTGCTCCATTAGCAGATGCCTAAAACTAGGTGAGGTAAATCCCACCCCAAATACCAGAGCTAATGAACTGACAGGCATGAGTCATGTGTGAGATTTATTTCAAGTTGCATTATGTTTACACTGTGATAAAAAAAAATACACAAACCAGTCTTTCTTCCCAAAACAAGATATATGAATCTTCACTTAATGCACAGGTCAGGCCTTCTTCCTTTAACCTTCCCTTCCACTCCTGTCAGTAATTCCTGAACCCAGCAACTACCTTTAGCCACATGTAAGAGAGGAAGAGTGCTCTCACATGAAGTATTCCTAAAATATTTAGGAAAATGGGATGGATTGAGGAGGAAAAACTCATAATCTGGATGTAAACGTGAACTTTACCATCCACTCCATTTGTCTCCTGAACCACCTGCTGCTTGCCCCCAACTCTTCCCCAACGCTGCCTAAAGGCACCAAAGGGGAGAGAAATTTACGGGGCACAAGGAAAACCACGGATGGGGGGAATATTGTCACTGCAGAGCAGAGCTACCTCGGGGGCTGTCTGTGGGAACACAGGGCACAGATCTCCAAGAAAGCTGCCTCCATCAGAGCCGTTGCTCAGGGAACAACTTGTTTGCTTATGCAACTCTCTGTGGTGCATTTCCCCCCCAGCCAGGCCGGTGCCGGCCCCGCGTTGTTTTCCATCCCCACCGTGGCTCTGTGACCTCACCGTTCCCAGAAAACAGAGCCAAGCACCCAGAAAACAGAATCAAACACCACAGCAGCTGAAAACCTCTCAAATCAGGGCCCTGATGGTCTGAATTGTCTGTAGAACTCTTCATAAAGTATTTGCAGCGTAAAAATGATACGGAAATGTTCCAGCCCAGGCTTTGCTTTGCTGTCCTGTGCCCCTGTTCCTCCATCCATCAACTCATTTTCCTACCATGCTGCAACACAGCAAAGATTAGGGAGTTTAGAACATAAACACGCTTGAACCCCAAAAAGCAAATATGATTTAAATAAATAACCAAATCACAGGCTGCGCTGTGGCAGTAATAATAGTGTTTTCAAATTAGGAACTGCTGGACTCCAGTTGCACACGTATTTATTTATTATTAGTGCTATATGTCAACTGCCTTTTCCATCTCTGTTGGAGGCGGGCAGGTTTGCCCACAGCAGCTGGGACTGACCCTCCCAAGGTAACACAGTGTCACTGGCCTCTTGTAAGGTTTCAAATATGAGGGGAGAAACTGGGTTATTTTTGAAATATGTGACTTGTCCTACTGCTGGGAAAAGAGGCTGTCTTACAGGAACATCCTGCTTTATTCCCTGAATCCCATACATATCCCAATAATGCCCATCACTGTATTGTCTGTATTTAAACTGATTCTCTTGCTCTTGCCTTTTCTGATGGGAAAGCCAACAGGCAGACTGTCTACGGGAGACATGACCTACAGTTCCAGTTAGCCGTCGTTAAACAAATATTTTCCTTTTGTCAAAAAAATTTGAAAGAATCACCCAAAATTAAAGAACCTCTCATTAAAAGGATTTCCTGAGCAAGTTTATTTAATGTAACCCATCAAAACAGCTCGTAAGGCTTAACCTCGAGCCAGACGTGGGTTTAACAAGCTTGTGACCTCCAACACAACATCTTTTATACCCCGGTCTTGTATTTTACAAGCCTCTGTGTACACACAGAGCCTCCCCCCGGAGCTCTCCCATCTTAATACCTGTGGATTTGGCACAGTACCTAAAAGTGGTTAAAGACAAAACCTCCGCGTCTGGCCACACTAAACCCTCCTGAAACCGGAGCCGGTTCTGAGGCAGCCGAGGAGCGGCGGGGGCACAGGGCTGGGGAGGGGACCGGGGAGGGGATCAGAGAAGGGACCCGAGAAGGGACCGGGGAGGGCAGCCAGGAAGGGTCCCGGGAAAAGAACCTGGCAGAGGGACACGGGAAAGAACCGGGGAAGAGACCGGGGAGGGGATCGGGGGAGCAGACCCAGGGAAGCGGCCGGAGAGGGGTCCGAAAAAGGGACCGGGGAGGGGACCGAGGAAGACTCGCTGGCACAGCCCGGGGAGGGGACTGGGTAGGGGACCCGGGGAGGAATCGGGGAAGGGACGTGAGAAGGGCCGGGGAAGTGCCCGAGGAAGGACCGGGGGAGAAGGGCCCGTGCCCTTCCTCGCGCCTGGCCCCGCTGCCCCCGGC
>VZUA01055763.1:0-22106 GCA_013401035.1 Horornis vulcanius
AAAACACTCACTAGTTACAGACAGATAGATGTTCTGACATGTACTAGCACCTCTTTTGGGACTCCCATTGCCAAGAAATAGAAAGCTAACAAAACACAGAAGTTTTCAGGAGATGAACATGGAAAAAACCAACCTGGTATAACAAATGCACTGGATTTGAATCCGTTGAATTCTGTGCAAAAGCTCCTTTGGGATTTTGGTCAGGTGTCTCAATAACACTCAACTCAACAACACTGTATATAAAAATTTTAGCTCTTAAACAAAGCCTACCAAAAATGGTGGCTGACTAATATCAGTATCTTATTTTCTTAACTATATCAGTTCATTATGATAGTAATGCTGGGATGAGAAAGAGAAGAGGAATATAAGGAATATGTAAAGTTTTATGTATATAAATATAATGGATATGTTTTAAAAACAAGAGAAATATTTTCCTTGTCTTACCCATAATTACAGAGGTTATTCACACACAGTGACAACTACTGAACCAGCTGTCACAGCAGGCTGAGTGTTTGTGCCATAGGAACCCAGAGCTGCAGCCTCCTGCAGGAAGAGGGCAAGGGCTACAAAGCAGAAAGGAGCAGGGACTTCGCTTCCTGCACAGAGGACAAAGCACATCATTGTTTCACAGGCATTGCCCAAAATCAGTCCATGAAATGAACTCTAGAAGTTCAGCTCAGAAAAAGACAGCTTCATCTTGTATTCAGTTAAATCTTTTGTCTTCCTACTGCCAAATGCTCCCATATGTTTTTAATAAATTCTGGTAACTCTTTGAACAAGCCCATGGAAACTTGTAATTCTGGGTTTCTCAGGGAATCATACCTGGGATGGGCCATGCTCTTTCCCACAGAACTACAGGGAACTGAGTGGGAAGCAATCTCAGCTCTGGACAGAGTATGTGCAGCTTATTTCCCCCTTGCAACAACCAGGAATTTAGACTGACTCTGCCTCAGGAGATGACCTGAAGTAAAGCCCACCAGTGAGAGGTACAGGAGAATTCTCCTGTGGTTTGATGAGTTGACACAATTTGTGGCAGTGAAAGAAAATGGACACAAGAATTTACAAATAGTTCTTCGACACTTCAGTCTTAAATTAACTTCCTTCACTCCATCAGCTCCTGCTGACATCCTGCTGACATGCTCAGTTTTAGGATTCTAGAAACATTCTGTGTTTTAGTCAACTGTCATTATCAAGCCTTTTTTCACTACTTCTCAAAGGATTATACAGTTCTTCTCTAAGGCTGGAGGACTTCAGCATTAGGAGGAATTGTATTGAAATAAACAGAAGATACCCAGCATCCTACAGAGACAAGAGCAATCTGACAATGTTAGCTGTAAGCTGCATGTCTCCACAAGAAGTTATTCATCTTACCAAGTTTACAACTTGTAGGAATTACTGCACTTCCAGTATAACCTCTTACAAGGCTGCTTTTATCTACAGCTACAAGATGCTCTGCTTAGGTGTTTCTCAGTCATCCCATATCAGTATTCCCAAAGGGTCACCTTGCAGCAGACTGATTTAGTAACATACAGGAGAAAACAGATCTCTTTTCTTGTGCTGCAAGAGCACAGCCTTGATATGGCTAACTGTTCCCCACCATAGCTACGACCTCAGCCTATGCTCCTCTCTTCAACCTGGTCACTGCAGCTCCAGTGACAGGGACACAAAAGAGGCCTGTTGTAGGCAAATGGATGACACACATTAATCCTGGAGCTAGAGAGAGGGCCAGAGGACAGAGTGGTATTTTATTCTTGAACTACACAACTTCCTTATCATAGGATATTCCTTAGCCCTAGCTAATGTATGGCTTAACATGAACAGGAGAGATATGAAGTTCTCAATCAAATACTGAAAACACGGAGACTTCATGAATACCTGTAATGATATGACAAAGCCATCAGCATAGTGACCAGTTTCAGCCCAAAAGCCACACTAAAGTTTTAAGCAAAACCAGACAATCCTGAAAGTGTTATTAAGTACAAAACCTGGCATTTAGGATTTGTCATGGGGTGCATCTTCAACCTCCCCACCCACACCACTGTAATCTATCACATGGTTCAAAGAGAACTCTCTGAGTGCTGTCAAGGAGCACATCCCATCATCCTTTCTTCCTCTTATTCCTGAAGAAAGTGACAGGAAAGCTTTGACTACTAGGACAGTCCATTTTTAAAATGGTACTTAGAAGTTTAGAAATCCGCTCATTCTCTGCTCTGTTGACAGCCCCAAGGCAGTGCAGGAAGGATTTTTCCATCAGGACAATCAATACCATTGCTCACAGAATTACAGCTTCTTGCTGTAATTTTCTAAGCCATGTTTATCCTCTGATGACTGCAAAGTGAAATGGTGCCTCGACATGTCATACTAACATCCAGTTTATCCAATCTTGAATTACCAGTATATAAAACACCAGGAACTTGAAGAAAACTCCCAGAAGTTATAAAGCAAGCAACTAAAAATTTCTATAGGCTGAGTCTCTTCCTACTCCTTTGGGTCAACAGTTTACCAAATAAAATCCACATATGAAACATAAATTTTAAAAACTGCTTTTTTTTGTTATTTGCATAAATATTGCATCCAGCTTTAAGACTAAACACCTGCTTAGGTAGAAATCTAGCCACATATTTTAATAGGAGATTTTCATAAAAGAAGGAGCTTAGCTTTGGAAAGGAACTGTTTTGAGATGGAATTTCCACGGTTAATTCTCGGTATTTACTAGCCACTTTTCAAAATAGTGTTGCCTGCAACTCCACTGAATTGCTTCCTACTGTGCTTGACTGAATGGTGGATATACAGCCAGTGTAAAATAAAATGTTCAGATTTCCATTTGTAATAACTGATATTTTTATGAAATCCCCATAGATTTTATATACTGATTTCACAGTGCTCTATTCATCAAATCTATCCCACATCTTGCAACCAGTAGATGGTCAACCCAGGAGTCTAGAATTCAGAACCAAACAAGGCACCACAACAAAACACAGAAGAGGAGGCCCATTATTTAAGAGGAAACCAGAAGCATTATTTATAATATCAGTACTGTGGGAATGAAATGATGTGCAACCCTCTAGAATTGAATGACATTAAGAGAAGTTGCATGCAGCTACTGAATACTCACCAGTCAGATATTAAAAATACGTTATCACATAAAAGTGTGCAAGAAGATTCAGGACTAGCCTGGATCTGGGAAAATGAGAAGCAAACCATGTGCACCCATTCACCTCAGCAGCAGCATTTAGCTCTCTGACAGTTACTGAATTTATGTGAAAACCTCACAGGAAGCAGAAAGAAGGTTTTGGGCAAAGGAACGTTACTATACGAGATTTAATCCCTGGTTCTACTATGTAATCAAAAGGACTATAAAGGCAGGATGCTGAGGAACGCAATAGTTGGGCAAGGCTGCCCTCTACTGCTATTAAATTTCACTTTAGTCAGTCACTTACCCCTGCGGGAGCGTTCACCACCGACAGATTGTAACCATAAAGAAAAGACGACCCAAAAGCACCAGTTAAGGAGGCTAAAATAAGACTCCCAGACCAATTCTGAAAAACACGGAAAAAATGCAGCCATTGTTAATACACTCAAAATTAATGTATCTCAGATTTTAAACACTCCTTAGGTATCTTGCATAGCTCCTGCAGGCATTTGTCCTTGCCACAGAATAATAGCCTGAAACACTTCCCCTTCCTCAATCTGAGAAACGTTACATTTGAAGTGACAGCATGTCACTTAACATCTATGGAGGCATAAGTCAACATTTGAACTGCTTTCAACCTCACAGAGTACTGTTGCCAGCATTCTGCCAGCTCCCACACCAAAAAGTAAAATGCTGGGGAAGCATAAATCTCAGCAAAGGAAATTGCTGACAGTATATCACTAACACAGTGAAGTAAGGTATAGTATATATGTGGCACAACACATCTGTGGGTAGATCTGACTTGGATGAAAACTTACAAGATATTGTGCCCCCTCCACCCCTGCCATAAGGATCAATGAAATTGTGACCAAAAAAATTAAAATGATGCCTACAAACTAGGTTTTGTAATCCAAATGCAAGTTTTCAACAGTTACTNATGAAATTGTGACCAAAAATATTAAAATGATGCCTACAAACTAGGTTTTGTAATCCAAATGCAAGTTTTCAACAGTAACTTGTTGCCACACATGCTCCAGTGTCCTTTTTCCCAGCTGCACTCCTGTATTTCTCCCGCTTCAGGTCTCCTCCCTTCATCCTCCTCATACTCTTTTTAGCCCAGCTCTGCAATTTCTGCTTCCACATCAGCTGGTGAATAAAAGGTAGAACTGCTTTGATTTGAGAGATTTTGGTTTTGCATTCATTTCCAACTTCCCCAGTATTACTTTCTGCCCTTCACTTTTCCTGCTGGATTACAGAATGTGGCAGAAGACACCATTCCGAGCCATTCCCAAGAAACATTGAAGTTAGTGTTCTGGTGGCTGGTCAGTTGCAAATGTAATTGTGTAGATAATGAAAGACAACTCTGAATGTGTTAAAATTGATGTATTTTTAATGTGTTTTCAATTAAAAAAAAAAAAAAAAACAGCTATGAAAAGAATATAGAATTTGAGGCACAGCTCACTGCCATTTATGCCCAGCCTCCTCACTCACTGAAGCCTCAATCCTTTCAAAAGGATTCTGCTTAAGCAGGCCTAAGAAACTCAGCTTCATTTATATCATCACACCACAACAGGTTAATGAGTGAATACTTTCTGTCAACTGGACAAAGCTGTGCGTTTACTTTGGAAAATGCAGGTCCTGAGCATGAAGGAGGTTTGTAGCTGGCACATGGCATAACAGCAGTGGTGGAACGAGCTCCACCAGCCCTGCAGGCACAGCAGGGCAGGTGAACACACGGTGGCTATTGGCATGTGCCAGAGCCACTGTTGGCACTGACTCTGTGACCTGTGGAGAAGGGATGAGATACCCAGGTGCCAGAATGGGGAGCACAGTGTACAACCCAGCACATATGGGGTCTACCATGCTCGTAGCTGCCAACTCTGAGTGTTCAAAATGCGCCCTGTGAGATGGCTGAGTGTTTTTAACTTCTTCCACATGATGTGGGAACCTTTTAAGGGATTACACAGTTCATTAACCAGCTGTTTTTGGTCAGGTCAGAAGGAAGTGTGCGGGGGGCGAAAAGACTTGTGTAAGAAATATATCCCGTTGAGATCATTACATAGGCCAAACACAATTTATTATTATTAGCCTGCTTCTTAAAATGAGCCTGCCACACACACACACACAGAGTTTGCACCATTATTTTTTCAACAAAACGTAGAAACTTGACATAAGGCTTTATTTAACTTCTGATGATAACACCTCATATTGGGTGCTTATTATTTCTCTGTTATGCACAAGCATTCCTGCACTTAGAAGAAATTGCTATTACTCTGAATGAAAGGTGCTGGGGGAAATATTTCTGGTGGTCTACCAGGCTGCTCCCAAAGGGTTCACAAACAATAAGTGTGAGGTCCCAAGTGTCACAGAGTAATCTTGATGCAATATTTCTAGAGGGCTCTACTCCAACAACACTGGACACATCAGAAAAATCCTGCAAGCAAAATTATTTGGAAAATATAGCCTAATGGTTATGAAAAACATCAATGAATGCACAAAACTTTCAATACAGGCAAATTACATGTGCATGAGGCTAAGTGGAAGATAATACAGGGCAAGTCACAGAAGTGCTTAGAAAAACTCACATTGTAATAACTGGGTTTAGAAACTTTTTCAATACCATGAAGTTTTAAGTATACAGGCTGCTGCAGAAAACCTCAGGCTCACTCAATTCAGAGGTTTTGGAACTTGGAACATTAACTTCAACTTCTCCATGACCTGTCTCCTCATTTGCTATTTTAAATATTTGCTCAGGCTTCAGCAACACCAGATAAAGACAAAAGCACAATGAAGCAAGAATGAAACAACTAAAATAAAAATCAAATTGTTGCTCAAAAAACTATTTACCCTGTGGCAACATTAGTAAAAGGAAAGGAAAATTAAACACAATGCACAGTGTCTTTTAAAATGGCCAGGAAACAACCACGCCTCCTTCACAGGTGTTCCTTGGCTTCACGGCCATGCGTGTGCTCATGCATCGCTGCTGCCAGCCCAAGGGCAGGAACATGTGACCGTCACCACAGCAATAAGTGTTCAGTCAGGAAAGCTGCATGTCAGTTCACAACAAAGACCTGCAGACACCCGAGGACTGCTTATTTGTTGAAAGCCCACTTATTTGGTCTAATCACAGATCCCAGGGCACTGGGTCTGCAGATGCTTTTCTCAGCTTCAGTATGCCGTAATATATTTGTGCTGGCTACCATGAGTCTCAAATTGTCTTTTTTTTTTTTTTTTTTTTTTTTTTCCATTTACTGCATGACAGTTCACATTTCAGTTTGCACTTCTGTTTTCAAAACACAGTTTAGAGTATAGTACATTGGTCAGTTAGAGCCCCTTCCTCCGACTAAAATGAAACACAATTGTTAGTGGTAAACAGGGCATGCATGCAAAACGAAGTTTAATCTTTTTAAATAGATACTGCTAATTGACACAAGAAAGCTGGACTCTGTGGCACTACCCTGGGGATGCCCTTACTGAGACCCGGGTCCCGCTCGGGCTAGGTGCTCCCGGCGGGTGCCCGCGGACCCGGCGCCCTCCGGCAGCTCTGTCCTCGGGGCCGTGGGCAATGAATGGAAACGTCCATTCCTCTCCCCTGGCTGTGCCCCTGCCCTGAGAGCTTGCCAATAAGGGTGGTCCTGGGGAGCAGGGAGGAGGCGGCAGCAGCTCTCTCGCCGGCCGGCGCTTCACCCGCGGCGGTGGCTGCTCTCCCCGGCCCGGTACACACCGGCCCCGCGCTGACCCCCCTCCGCTCCTCCGAGTCCCGGCTCGGCGGTTGTGGTGTTTTCTGCTCTGCCCACCACCGGCCTCCCGTGCACCGGCACCAACAAGTTTCCGAGCGGGGAAGGGCTGTGCAACCTGAGCTCCGCCTGGCTCTCGCAGAAGCCCCCGGCTGTTGCTCCGGCTGCCGCAGCCTCCGCGCACCACCCTCCCCACTACACCAGAGAGCATCGGGATCACCCCCTCTCCCGCTAATCCTCCCCGAGGCGTGGGCAGCTTCCCCGCCCGCACCGCGGGGCTGACTCCCGCTCGGCGGTAAGGGCTGCGGGCACCCCCGCAGCACGGAAAGCCGCCCCGCGCTACTTACACCCCGGCGGGCGCTGCCGCCGCCCCCCGCTCCCCGCTTCACCAGCGTGTGCGCCTCGGGCTCNCCGCGCAGGGCAGCGCCGGCCGCGGGAGGACGCGGCTCCCGCGAGGGGACAGAGCCGGCGCCCGGGGCTGCGGGCAGGACTCGAGCGATGGGGAGGAACACGGGCTCACTTCTGTGCGTGCTCGCACATAACTTAGAAAAATGTGCCCGCCCGCCGCCCTGCCTGGGGCTGCCCGACAGGCCCCGTCCCTCCGCGGGGATTTACCCAGCAGCGCAGGCAAGGCACGGGAATGTCACGACTCGGTGCCCATCGCGACCCCGCCGCCGAGTGGCACTGGGGCTGGGAGACCGCGGCTTATAGGAGCCCCTGCCGCGGTCTCGCCTGGAGACCTGGGCAGCCTTTCTGTGAGCAAGACTCTAGACTAAGGTGGGGAAGACTTTTCCCGCGTTGCCGAGGCTGGAAAGTGAAGGTACCACAAGACTTGTAGCCAATTAAGATGTTAAGAATGTTTCCACAATCTTAGGAGGTTTAGATCTGACACGCCACACTACTGCTGTGTTAAGGATGGGGATTAGACATGCCACCTGGGGAAGATAAAAGCTTTCAGCTATTATATTTGAAGGTTCCTACTTGCAAACATGAAATTTTGAACTGCTAAGAGTTAAATGACACCTTCCCGTTGGCAATGATGAGTATTAAGTGCATTCGGGAATTGTCCCCAAGTGACTGTAGCTGATATTGGATAAATCTGAGCTGTTTTCACTTCTGATACATTACATACCTCAGAACTATCTTAAAGCTCTCAAGGAGCTTTAGTAAGTAATGCCATAGAGCAACGCAGGCTGGAAAGCAATTTACGATGCAGAAACTTTGAAGTGTCATTGGCTCAGATCAAGATGACCAGTGTTTGAATAGAAAGCCAATGCTACTCATTAATGTGTACAGTTATTGTATACGATGATAGAGGATCTGGACAACATTTATAATCTCTTTGAATTGTTGTAAGCAGTAAAAGAGTCAAGTTAGGAGAATCAAGCCCCTGGGATATATAGAGTGTATTTGAGAGGAACCTGTGTTTGTTTTGTTTCATGTTAAAGAGCAGTGCAAGTAGTTCAATTCATACTCAAATACAAACACCATGGCTACATGTTATTAATATGTATATGATTTATCACATTAACACACTCACAATTTTTGACCCTTTCCAATCACTGTTGGTTAGTTACAGAAACTAAACATATGCTACTAAAAAAAAAAAAAAAGTCATTATTCACATGGGTTCCAAATAATTATTTTATATCTATTTTCTGCCTCCAGTCTCCAAATACCAAACAAATGCCTTGAGAGAAGACTTGATGAATTCACTCACCACTTTTTTCTTTACTGGATTATTTTCCTTCGTTGTGCCGTTGCTTTGCTGTTTGTTCTCCATTCTGTTACCTTGTTAAATAGTAGCTGAGGAAGAAAAGAGGGAAAGTTGTGCTGCTGTTCAGGAGGGTAAAAAGATACAGGCTTTTTAGTAGACATGCTGTCACTATTAGAGGAGGAACATCAGAACCAACTACAAAAGAAGTTTAGTCAGTCAGGTGGAACTACATTGCTATGGCTGAGTTCCAGACAGGGCATTTGGATTAATTGTTGGTGTGATTCTAATTATTATTAGACCTTATAGTAGCTAGGTCATTGCACATTTGTGAAGGAGGAGTACATTTATTTACTGTTTTGTCAAGTAAATTCTTGCCTGTACATCGCCATATGTACTTAAATAATGGCGAAGGGAATTTAATCTTAATTTATTAAGAAACTAAACTGGTTTCTGGTGTTTCAGAGAGGATCTGATATTTACATGGTGCTTCATTGTATGAGCTTGGGCAGTCCACCAGTTTGTTCAGTTAATTTGGAACATGGGTTACTGTGTTATTGTGTTATTCTGCTTCAACATCTTGAGATGACAGCTCATTTTAAGATTTTTGCTTATGTGGCCATTATGATAATGACAGATCCAGTCCCAAATGCAAGTTGTCCTCCAGACAGGAGTCTACAAGACAGTGAACAATGAGATGTGGGGAGTTACAGGCAGTTTGGTGAAGCAGCACACTGGATTGTTGAGGCCATCACACTTAGAAGAAGTTTTTGGGATGAAATCACTTCTATGAGACATTGCAGTACTGGGGCCATTATATCAGATGGTTCCAAGCAATCAGTCTGAGCTTTTAAGTAAGAGAAACCAGAGATGTAATAATATCCTAGAAGCACTAAAGCCAGAAAAGTTACCTTCTTCACTCAGTCAATTCCTACTAAATTGTTCTTCAAAAAGGGCTTTCATGGAAATGTATTTCACTTCATAGGAGAGAGGCTCATGAAATAGTTCTCCTGTCCCATGCCACATTTAACAAGTATGTGAAAAATAATATCATGACCTGTTCACTGAAGCTCCCACATCCCATACAGATTTCATATATGGTTAATGTAGATAATTAAATTAATGAAGGCTCTGACAGAGCACAAACAAAACATCATCAAACTGGAATTTAAGAGCTGACAAGATAAAGAGTATATGGGTCATAGCACTGAAACAGAAACAACAAAGTCGGAAACAATCTGCTGAGCATCTAAGGAGACATAACCTCACTGCTAAGCCATTAGCAGGGATAACTTGTGTCTACTTTCCCTCACTGAACTTGTTTTTATGTGGCTGATGTTTTTTCAGAACATCTTTAAGACATTTTAAGATACGTCTGTGGTGTCTGGAAAGTTTAATTGCTAGCAATCCACCATCAGCATAAGTGTTAATATTGAGCTATCCTTCCTATATTTCAGGTAACCCTCTTCTACTTTTTAAAGATATCAACTTCACTCTAGCAAAAGGAATGTTACCATATCTAGAAGAGACATTCTAGTTGATGTAAAAAAAAAAAAGAAATCTGGACTGCGGATGGAGTAGAAGTCACTGAAATACTGCATGGATTTGTTAATGTTATTTTTGCATCTTATTGACTCATGTGCAGAGAAGAGAGACATGATTACAGCAAGCAGAAACCTGATCTTCAGATTGCAGGGTTTGACAAAATCTAAGGAAGTGATGATCCACTTAGGGGAATGAAAAACTCATATTTGCTCTGATGTTGTTGTTTTACCACTCACTGAAAAATTTTAATAGTGTGGAAAAGTATTCCTTCTCTCTGAAGTTCATACCTGTTAGTACAAGGTAAAGTTGCTAGTATCGATTCATTGTTTTTTCTTTGTCACAGCAGATCAGATTTTCTGCTCCATAGCTTGTACACTTAGTCAGGAGGTGGCTCACAAATCAGGAAAACTCATTTATGTCAGGCCAGGGGGCATCTTCCATTTCAGCTACTGTTTGCTTATCTACTTATCCAACAGTTTATTTAGCAATGTATGGGTTGAGTTCACTGGTAGGACATGGAATCACACTGAGTACTATGAATTGTTAGCCTTGGCAAGGAAGGCTCAGCAGTTCACAAAAAAGGAACATTGGCGCAGCTAACTGGTTTGGGAGGGGTATGAATAAACCTACAGAAATCCAGGTTTAATATTGAACTTCTATTGAACATTCAACTTTCATTTACTGATGGCAAGTCAGGAAAAAGAAAAGCTGTTGGAAAGGTGTTGTGTTCAGAAAAAGCAAATATGCAAAGGGAGCAGTTCAGGTGAAGATTCTAATCAGCCATATTTGCTAAGTTAGATGATGAAATCACCAAGGAGATGACCACCTCAGAAAAGCTGAGTTAAAGACACAGATAAAAACCAACAAGACCGAGCCAGACTAAGAGTGTAAAACCTGGGCTAGGTGAATTATTGCTGTCCAGCCTGAGCATAAGGCTCAGGGGCCAGTGAGGGCCCATTTACCATCTTCATCAGATGAGCGTGGGCTAACACCAAGGCCCCACTCACTCTACCCAAAGCAAAACACAAACAAGCTTCAGGCAGTTTATCTGTGATATAAAAGATTCTCCTATCACAAATTCCTCATGATGGACATGCACAGCTTCCCTATGTCTCCCAAGCACAAATTTATACTACCTCCATAGAAATATTGTCTATGTCAACATTGTACTACTATAGACAGGAGAAATGTGGAAGAGCAGTCACCAGCTGACAAAATTGACTTGTAATTATAAACTAGTATGACCTCTCAGGGAGGGAAAGGGCTTTTTATCCCTCAGGACACACTGCTCTCAACTGTAGCACAGAATAGTTTGCCTTCTTTTGAAAACAGGGAAAAGAAGAGAGACAAGACCACAGTAAGGTGTGAATGGCAAAGCTCTGGAAAACACACTGGTGTAAAAATAACCCAAATAGACTCAGTAAGTATTATTGTCCATGATAGATTGTCATCCAATAATTTTTGCCTTTGGGACGCAAAATTGCCCAACTAAATTACTTTAGTTTGCTATGCTTTGTACTGGAAATAAGTCCATGTTTCAAAATAATTTTTTTTTTTGATTCAGCACTAAAACTCTGACAAAAGACCATGGAGGAGAAAAGTTTTGCATCTCACTCTTATTCCATAGCTTGTGTGCTGCTATCTTTTCTCTACTCAGCTGTAGCACTAGTTTTCTATGACTGAGTACTTGTGTCTTTCAAAAATAAAGCTGTTCTTGCAGTGTAAAAGATGGAAGCTGAGGACTTGCCTGCTCTTCAAGACAGACGCCTCTGCTCCTAGTTTATGGTGTGTACTGCAGTGAATGTGCCCCTGTCCCTGGTACTATGAAGCACACATCACTCACATAGAAGAAATTCACCATCAATTAATTAAAAGATTGATTAATTAGAGTATCCAATTGAAGCGAAGAACATATTTTGAATTTCTGTGTCCCCAAAGCAGTAACAGTTTATGTATTAAATCCTGGTAAGTGACATAACTACCTGGTTAAAATAGGTACAATGAAACTTCATTAAGAACTGGAGGGATTATTTTCTTCCCAAGCAGTTTTGTTAATCTAGATCTATTCTTATTCTAGTGAGACTGTACAAGTCAATGTTTCCTCTACTGTTTATGAAAAATGTCTAGCAGTCCCAATATTAAAATAACACTGATGGAATCAGATGGGGTGTGACTTCAATTAGACAGAGCATTCCTATGGTACTGAACTATTTAGAAAAAGTGATTCTCAAATGCTGCAGACACCCCAGATCCCAGAAATATACGTATTGTAAGTAATTAGTTAACACAGTGGTAAAAAACATGCCTTTTTTTCCTGTACATGTAGAATCCATCCTAAAGTGCCTTTGTTAAAACGATGAATTATTATATTTGCATTTCAATATTTCATAGAAGTCACAATCTGATCTCATACTGAGAAGTGGAAAAATTGAGTTTCTAGCTCAAAGTGAAGTGTTCTGTTGTGGGTTGTTGTTAGGTTTTGGTGGATTTTTTTCTAAAAAATTCTGGTGAAAATGAAATCTATTTTCCATAGAAATGTTTTACACTAGGAGAGGAAGACAGATTTCAGAGTTAATGACTAGTTACACAGAAACTGAGTACTGGCTAGCACAGGAAATTATTTGTGTATAGATTTCAAAACATTGGTGTATACCAAGATAAATCTATTCTTCCCTCCCCAAGTCAACCCCTTGAGAACACTGTCAAATTTGCTGCTAAGTGTCAAGTCCAACTTCTAGATGCTACTCACCACTTACCTGAAGTATTCTTCACTTCCAGTGAAGTTCAGAGCAGTCCAGAAGCAGCCCTCTTCAGAATTGTTGCTGCCGTCTTCTTCTCTAAAATAGGGACAACTAAGTCACTGAATTACATGTAAAGCCAGTTTTAACTCTTTTATACCATCTCAGAAGTAATAAATAATTAACAGTAAAAACAAAGAATAGCATGACGCTTCAGCTGGAATTCAGGCAATGTCTTTCTTTGCCCAATAGGAAACAAACTGCCTTGTATGGCTATGATACCCTACAAGAGGTCTTTGTTCCAGATACCACAAACCATGAAAAAGCTTTGCTTCCCGAATTTGAACCATTAGACATCTGAAATGCAAGTGCCTAAGGCTAGGACTTGCATTCTTATACTTTTACCTGATTACAAGTGACTATACTGAGGAACACCCACAGCATTCCATGTGCTATAAATAGCTTTTAACAGTGNTTCTTGAGCTGTAAATAGCTTAACAGTGTAAATAGCTTTTAACAGTGGCCAGTACCTGAGTATGTGAGACGGTGTGTGGTACTTGTGAGGAGTCACCCCTTTACAAGACTATAGAAGGCTGGGACAGTACTGTACAGTACATACTTTACAGTAGTTAACCTCTCAGTAGCTAATAAAAAAGATTTAGCATGTCTGCCTTAGAGAGGAGCTCCATATCAGTGCCATAGAGAGGAGCTCCATATCAGTGTTAGTTAAAAAATTAACAAAATATGGATCAGGACCTGGGTGTAGCAGTTCTGATTTTGTTTATAAATTCCTTACATCCCAAAGCTAGGAAAGGTAAGAACACTCCATTGTGACAAGGTGCTATCTACTTTGACTTTTCCCTGCTCGTACACCTATTGGTGTCTTGGAAAATTCAAGATATGTTAAGCATTTATCTAAAGACCTTGATAGGTAATTCAGTTGGATTATTCCTAAATTTGCAGATGTTCAGGTATCCAAGATATGTTAGGTAGAGAAGCAGCAGTACAGAGGTGAGTTGGCTGAAACTGTAAACTCTGGCTGGGATTTGAAGTAAGCTTGTTCTTTTGGGGGAAGTGGGACTATTGAGCATGTGGTAATTTGTTTGTATTTCAAGTTGTGATCATTCTGGCAGCTCCTACGGATCACCTCTGACCCTGTTACATAAACCTTGCTGAGGTTCTCAAAAGATATTAACATCAGATTTACTCCAGCCTAACTTAGGCATCCTTCTCCAGTTACAAGATGCTAATCAATGAAAACACCACTTTTGATCAACAAGAAAGAAGTTCTCCTTAAGATCTTTGAGCATATTTTATGTAAAAGTGTCTTTAGACTTGGAATCCAATATCTTACAACTAACAGGAAGTACAGTCTTGTACTTTAGCTCTGTGTAACATGGTAGCTAAAAGAAAACAGAAGATTCATTCTCTGGAGTGAGAATGAGGGAGCAGACAGATGAGTTTCAAATAAATCTTATATCTCAGCTACAAGTGAGAGACGATACCTTTCAGACTTGTCTACGTTTAATTTTCATTTCAAATAAGCTACATTTTGACTGAAACTTTTACAACTTTAAAATTAATCCAAGGTGATTAAGTCATGAAAACTAAAACCAAGATCCTCTACTTCCTAGTAGCATCTGTCACTACTGGAAAGGACTTATTGCTCAGCATGTCCCATGATTAGCATAAGGACAGGAAAATAAGCAAGAAAGGCAATGAAGCTAACACTGTTACATTATAAAACAAGTTTTACATAGTTATGTACTTTTTGGACACACATGTATGTTCAAAGAGCATTCATTCAATGATCATTGAGGAGCAGCTCATTCTATGATAAGACTAATTCTTTCAGACTAAACTATCTACCTCTGATCCAAGTTTTCCCAAGCTATAGATTCAGGTTTATTAGTTTGCCCTATTTCATCTTGAGCAAGAATACAAAGAAACCATCTCAAGGGCAACTTACACAGACGTCACCAAGAAATAGCACAACCAAAACATTAATTTCTTTGTTAGATACCACACAAGAAAGAAATCATAAACAAAACAAAAAAATTAGAATATTACAAGCAAGCATGTGTTAAAAGCTTGCAAAGTGACTATTCAAACCGAAGGCTGTGAAATTTTAATGTTTGCAATGCTTTTTTTCATTGTTAGCAAGTTGGAAACACAAATGCTAGAGAAAACGTGATAACCAGAGAGTGTACAGTATCTGTAACTATGTGTGTGAATGCTCATTCACACATAAAGATGTAGCTGGTTTCTATGCTGATAGGTCCCTTTGGAAATGCAGGCTCAAACTGATGCTAAGAGTTTAGGTATACAAAAATGTTCTGATCTAGCAAAGGAGTAGAATACAGTTTAATTTTAAGATAATTCCATAGGAAAATTAACCATATAAATAAATACTTTGCTAGTGAAGGAGAGAATATCTAGCTTCTCACTTAGTCAAACCACCAAAACTGGAATTTGGGTCTTTTTATGGGTACATATTCTTGATGGAAATGCGCTGCTTTCTGCACTGCTAAAACCAGAGTTTTGAGAGAAAAGCCAGGACACTGACCATTTTTATTTAGTAGTCCTTTCATCTTAAAAACCTCAGAGTTCCAAATATTTATGCTTCTGTACACGGAGATCAAACAGATCTGGGGGGAACAGAACAAGAATATTGAATATTTTAAAATAGTTTGTGCTGATTTTATATGACAGTTCATTAGATCAGCTACAGCAAAGTATTTTCCAGCTATTTTGCAAGAAAAAGTGGTTAATAATTACACTGTTCTGTGTTGGCCATTAATGTTGTTTTAACCATTTTTTCTTATGTACACATGCAAATCTGGTATGTCATCATTTAGGAAAAATCTTATGAGCCATGAGTTTAATGTTTTCATTATGTTAGGGTTATTTCCAGCATTACCTTCCATGTAGAATAAAGCTAGTTAAATCTTTGCGAAGTTATTTCCAGTGAAATCAGCCTAACATCTATGTGCCGTTTAGTAAATGTTGAATTAAATATTGACAAGTGAAGGCTTTTATGTTGTGAGGTCATGCCCTGAGGTAGGACCAGAGCTGCTGCTTTGTACAGGTTCACTCCAGGTGGAAAGGAAACACTTTTAAAGTAATTTGTGTTATAAAGAAGGATGATGCCACAAAATGAAGCCCTCCTAGGATGGGAAATTTGGACTTAATCCTGAAGGTAGAGCACCCAGCATCTAAGTTCCTTTTGGTTGAACATCAAAGAATATCTCAAAATTTCTGAGACCAATACATTTGAGCAGTGTTATTATACTCAGGAATTGTTTACTATTTCTCTTGAAATCTTCAGAGAACTTGTGATCTTTTTGAAAAATGACTTGAACTGCTAACCCTACAGACCAAGCTCTGTGTCCTGACTCAAGGATCATCCTCACTGATATAATGACTTCTTTTATCCTTAGACACCACTCTTGATGTCTATAGAGTGGGAAGAATCAAAATGCCTTTGCATGCATTGCAACCTCAGCCAGTCACTAGCTTGCTCAAATCTTGAGTTGCAAGGCTCCAGTCCCCTGAGAGCAACAAGCACTGCTTGAGCCTGGAGTACACACATTCCTCGCAAGGCTGAATGTGCCTAAAAAGGATGCAGAGCAAGCCCAGGGTAGAAATATATACTTATGTTACTTTCTTGTGAAAGTCAGTCCTGGAAATCAAGCTAGGAAAATAAACTTTGCAAAATTTTGCCCTATCCAACCTGTCCAGCTATTTTAAATAACTCCAGTGCCAGCTTTGCTTCAAGCTACAAAACCCTTTTAGTTTGTCTAGCTGTAGCTTTAGGTTTGAAGTTTCATTTTTCTTCATCTAGGGACTAAAAATAATCAGATATATTTGTGTAACAAATTATTCTCCCGTTCTCAGATTCATGAAACCTAGCAAGCAGTGGTTCACCATTTATTCTCTTAAAGGTTAAGAGATACTATCAAAATATTCCCCTCTAAAAGTAGGGTTAGGTAATGTGATACAAAAATCGGCTTCAATGTATCACTACCTTAATCTGTGTAATTAACGTAGTGTAAAATATTGGTATGTAGATATGGTAAAATTCTGCATTTTTTGGACATATGTGTTTTTTCTCTCACTCTGAGGAACTGTGGAATAAAAGAAAAAGCTAGTAAGATAGGCCCTCCCTCCTCTCTCAAGCTTTAGCAGTGACTTCCAGAGGCATTTAAATGTCTTTTGTTGTAGTTTAAAAAATGGTATAAAAATGCTTCGTCACACTCAGTAAGTTTCAATTCCATGAACATAAAGATACAAAACTCCCTTACATTGCCAAGGCTTATGAAACACCGGAAAGGCTGGTGGCTGAAGCGCCTGCTTTGCCTTTCAAAAGATATTGGGATCAAAGTCTGTCAGTGATTACGATTTTCAGCAGCTCACGGCAGCCAGCCCTGAGGAGAGCCTCCCGGGGCAGTGGGGACTCCCCTCCACTCCCTCAGGAGAGCGGCCTAGGGACCTTCTCAGCCGTGGTCCTCAGACCAGGTAAAACTGATCCAGACCTTTACCCTGACCATGGGCTTGACTGATCCAGACCTGCCTTGTCACTGTGGACTTGCCTGTTGATAACAGGGCTGTATCTATCCCTGACTTGGAGACTTCAGTTCACACCTGAACCCCAGACCTGCCTCATCACCAGGGCAAGTTGGGCTTCTGGCTGAGTCTGATCACTGCTACCAGGTGGCTGGAAGTCAAACAAAGTTGTCAAAGAAATAGTATCAAACATGCATGAAAGACACAACTATGTCATAAATTCAGAAGCTATGGAGCTGCAGGAAAAAAAAAAAAAAAAAAAACCCAACAAAAAACCACGAGACCCAAAGGACTTGGAGGTGCAGGTGAGTTGCCGTAACCCACTACGCACCAGGATGAAACCATCAACCTTGGGAGGAGCAGGAGATGGATGGGTGCAATGCTAGGGAGAGGAACAGGATCTGAGCAGTGTGGGTAATTGTTGTGCTCTTTCTCTGTAATAAGTAGATCTGGACTAATGGCAAGACTCTTAAAATCTCAATTATAGAAACAGGCTCACAGTTAACAGTAAATTCTTAATAGATCTAAGGTGTGTTTCCTCTTTGAAAATAAACAATGCTTTGAGCAGTGTTCCTGTTCCAAGTTTTTCTGCTCTGAAAGCCAGCCATTTAAACTATGATGTCCAGGCAGAGAGGTAAAGGATACTGCAAAAGTTTAGTACAGTATCTTTATTTGTCAAAAGCAGGACTCTTTCAGCTGGTGAGCACTAGTAACAGCAAAAGGAAGTCTCCATAAAAGAAGATCATTTTTGCTACAGTTGAAGTTGAATTGTAAAACAATTTTTCTGCAGTCAAACTTCATTGTCAATTTTTACTTAGGATGGTAAGTAATACTTTTTAACCACCTAATTATTTAGGTGGTCTAATAATTCATAGAAATAAATATGTAAGCAGAACAGCATATCCTAGGAAGATGTTAGAAATGAAATTAATGCCACTGTAATTTCGAGTGAATAAGATTTCCTTTTTCTCATTTTATGAAATAAAAGGACATTGACAGAAAACCACCATTTAGGGTCCAGACTTTCCTACAGGGGGAAAGAATAGGGCTAGAGCTGGGATCATCCCCCTGTACTCAGCACTGGTGAGGCCTCACATGGAATTCTATGCTCAGTTCCAGGCCTCTCTGTTCAGGAAAGATATTGAAGTGCTGGAGCAAGTTCAGAAAAGGGTAAAGGAGCTGATGAAGGGGCAGGAGCTCCTCTTATGAGGAGCAGCTGAGGGAACAGGGATTGTTTAGTCTGGAGAAAAGGAGGCTTAAGAGGCCCCTTATCACTCTTAGATCTTTTCCAAACTAAATGATTCTATGATTCTATGCTAGCCTACCCTGGAACTGCACAAGTATCCAGACAGATGTATGCACAGCTTCTTAGGCAACATGAAATCCCCAAGATATAAATTCATATAACATCCTATATAGCCAAATATCCTCTGTTTGCATTGTTACTGACAGCTATTGTATTCCAGCTTTTCTGCTTCCTTGTACTGAAACATTTCCCATTGCAGCAACCTTTTGTTCTCTTCAGTTTTAAGTACTGTCTTTAAAGTTCAGTTGGAGTTGACCTTTGTCCACTATTGCTATTAAAGGCTTGAAAAATCGAACAAGCTACTGTAATTTCATGGTGTAAACTAGTATGTGAAAGCAAGAACACTGACATAAGTCACAAACAGTAATATTGTTCCTAGTTTTCTTGCCAATTATATGAACAGAGTGTGATAGTGACTGAATTAAGTTCAAGTGCATGACTCATGCCATGTATGGCAGAAACATCCTGTAACACTACTATGTTATTGCATTCCACTTTGCTGTTGGTTCAAGGGGCATTACTTCCATGTTAACACGTTGTCAATTAATAAAACACTAACCTGAGAACAGAAACAGGAATCTGTAGGTAGTGCACACTAAGCCATTGAGAAGAATATTTGAAGTAGTCATCTTATTCCATAAGCCATTATTGAAATTACTGGTAGCTGCACAGCAGAGTTGTGTTTATAGATCCCCTTGCCTCCCGTTTATGGCTGTAATGAAAATCAGGTTTTAAGTACTTTTTGTGGCTTAGTTACTTGAAAGGTCATTCGCTGTTCCAGACCAGTGTAGGATGCAAGTAAACACTATCTAAGCACACAAACAAGTTATGCAAGTGCTAAAGCACCATGCTAAACTGGATCTTGGTCGTATTGCTGAATTGAGCTATTTCTGTGTCAAATTAATTCCATTACGTGAAACAACAGCACACAATAAAGTGGTTACCTGAGAATTGTATTGCTCAACCTATCATTGAGTTACTTTGAAAAGGAGGGCAATTGTTAGGAGAAAGCATAAAAGAGTACTAGGGACACTCAGATCCAAGGCTGATCACAAAGAGCTGAAGAAAGTCACTTTGTGCATTGAGTAGCAGATTATGAAAATGAAATTGTTTTACATGCATATTAATGTAGAAAACCCTTTAATAAATACATAGAAATGGACTCAAATGTAACTATTTTTTTGAAAGATCCCGAAACAATTATGAATAGTCTTAGAAAGCTGACAGTTGAGTTTTCTGAGGCAGGAAAAACAAGAAAAACAATAAAATGAATCTTAATAAAGGAGTCCTTAGGCTGGTACTGTTTCAGACTGTGGCCAGCAGTAGATTCTGTAGTGGGCCTTTATTCTCATAGCAGATGCAGAGAAGGACAGAAATTATGGATGTTGGACTAAATATACTAACGCAGAAGGGAGATGTGTTCTTTTCCCCAAGTTGTCCTTTCCTTGCAGAACCTTTGCCAGGCATAGACAATTACACAGAGAATCTCACTTCCATAAAACTTGCCAGTGCTGTCTTTTGCCCAGCCCCTGTAGTCACATCTTATAATGGCTAGGACTGGCTATTCAAGCAATGAGAAACAAAGAAAGTTTATGTGTTCAGATTCTGATAATAGGTTTCTTAGCAACTTCCTAAATTAGAGTATGTATGTATTTGAATCCACTTTCCATTCCTCTGTGTCACTTGCAAAATTTACTTTTATTGTTTGTTCTACCTTCCTGAGGCAATGAGTTTGATAGGGTTCATACATCAGGTTATCAATTTTAACTTATTTGCTGATTACTCATCTGGAATTTCCCTAACTATTGTGTTGTGAGACTGATCAGCCATACTTTTCCTAAGTAAAATTGTGCAGGTTTACCTTCCACATTCCTACATTATCAGATTGGTTCCCTGGGCACACTCTTATTGTGCTACATTAAATAATTATCTCACAGTCTGTATCTATATTAGTCCCTAAAATGTTTCCTAAAATAGTTCTCATTTTCCTAAACTTTACAAGACATCTAGTTCACATGCTCCAAGACTACTCTGCCTTACAAGCATCTTGGTTTACTAAAATTCATACGAAACCACCACTGTGGTCACACCATAATCTCCCCAATGTACCCAAGGAATCTCCCTTCATCTAATGATGTAACAGGCAACCTCAGCCTTAGGTCTCTCCTCTGCCAGGAGTACTGTGGTGTTTTTATTTTAAAAAGGAATTGCAATGGCCAGGAAATGTCTGTTTTGGTAAAATTCTTCACTTTTTATTTTCTGAGCGGCTGCAGGAACTGGTGCAAGAGATCACTCAGAGTGGAGGTAAAGCTGAACTGGAGCCAGATGCTCCAGGACAGGGAAAAGCAGGGCATCAGAAATAGAAAAGGAGAATTATCAACAAAATGGAGCACCACAGCCTACAGAGGCAGTCTATTGTTGGTAGAATCCTCAATGTAAATACTCTCTTAGAGAAAGAGGCTGAAAATAAGACATGCAGAGCAGAGACAGTAAATCACATCTTGAAGACTGGACTTTTATCAGACTACTCTGAGTTATTAGTTTGTCTTTAGGACAATATTCAATTAATTCCTTTTTTTTTTGCATATTTTTCATCCTCTCAAGATTCCTGAAAAAAATTCCTTGCTCAGTTATTTATTTCCTTTTCAGAAAAGATTTAAGGTCTCTCCCCTTCACTCCCATCTTATTTGATGACTCCTTATGCTCTTTCTATTTCAGTTGTGGTATAACAGGTTTGTAGTGTCTTTGGAGGAGAGGGGCACAGGTTTCTGACCATCTATTCCTAATCTCCTGGAAAAAGAAATACTGTAATTAAGCAAAAATACAGAGATTTTTGTACTTGTCTGGTTTTGTGTCTGAGGAATACAACCCATCAGGGTGTTACATATCACTGGTGTCTGACATGCCTGCTCCTTTTTTCTCCCTGCCCAACCCCTCTCCAAGAGGAGAGTGTGCATCAGGTTTTTTGAGTGGTTTTTGTTCACTGGCATTGCACAGAAAAGGTTTGTGAGTGTTGAGTGTGCTCTGGAGCCCCACAAACTTATGCAATACCATAACTCACAAATCTGACTATGGAGGGGCACGAGGGAAAGAGGCAAACTCATTAACCTTTTTCCTTTAATTTATTTTATGAAATAGAGTGAATTCTTGATTAATGAAACTTGGACTGGTCAAAAACAAGAGGTCAGCCAGGCAGGTAACTGTAGCAGCAGAAACAGATGTGTCTTATAGGAATGGTTGAGAGCTTTTAGCCATAGATATAGTAAAATCCTTCTCTGGTCTGGTCTTATGTGCATTTCTCTTCTCCCCACCCTCCTGACAGCTAAATTGTGAACATAAAACTGTCTGAAACGCAGCCATGAGGTCT
>VZUA01055767.1:0-16316 GCA_013401035.1 Horornis vulcanius
TTGCCCAGAAAAGCTGTGGATGCCCTAGCCCTTCAAGTGTTCAAGACCAGGTTGGATGGGGCTCTGAGATAGTGAGGGGTGTCCCTGCCCATGGTAGGGAGGTTGGAACTTGATGACCTTTAAGGTCCATTCCAATCCAGACCATTCTATGATTCTCCTCACAAGCACAAGGCCTTCAATAAAACCACCATGAGCCTGTGCTCAACAGGGCAAACTAGAGTCAGTTGCTCACGTAACCACTATCTCCCCTTAGGACAGTCTAAATGCCCATACGTTTCAGGGTGAAAGTCATCGTATATGTAGGCAGAGACTTTGATTTTTGTTGAGTCTTTACAGTCTTGATACTTGTCAAAAAATAAAAAGCCTAAATCTAAGCTAAAAATCAGAAAAAGCCCAAAACTGAGTTGTAATAACCATCCACCTGCACTTTCTCCACCCCTACCCTTAACGCAGCTGAGAGTACAGCTTATCCCCATGACTGAAGCTGAACTAGCACCTTGCCGCTGATGAGAGCAAGAGGTGCTGACCTTCTGCTCCTGCCACCCTCTCACTAAGGCTGGTTTTGACAGTCATTTGATCCCACTGTGAGTAGGCAGAAACAATAAAAGAGCAGAAAAGTACTCAGGTGATTTCTTTCCCCCGGGTCAGTGACTTAAACCAAGCTACCGTGAAATCAGGAGCACGCAGGAGGGGTAGGGGTGCATGCAGGCAAGGCACCAGAAATCTCCCTTTCTACAGCAGCAAAACCCCTGGCTGGGCTGGCTGTGCTGTGAGCTCACTCTTGATCATAGCTGCAGAGCTGCCTCCCCAGGGTACTTTATAACAAAGGGCATGCCTTTGCATCTTCTTAGACCTTACTCACAGCTCTTCTCTTACTCAGTTGCTGATTTTCCATTCTTCCTGTCCTAGTTTCTTGGTTTGTGCGCTCACACACATGCGCAACCTTCAGCTTAAATTTGTAATAAAATAATCATCATCATCATATGACTTTCTTAGGTATCCATGCATCTTTCCACCACATCTGGGTATCACTGTTAAGAAGGACATTGAATTCCACTTATGTCTAGCATGACTAAAAGATGATTTAGCCTGTAGCTTTAACCAGACCCATGACTGCTTACACATCAAACATGTAGTGCGTGGTAGCCATCGCCACCACCAACAGGAACAGGGTTTTCTTTTTCTGGCAGCATTTTCAAAAATCTCATCTTGTGGCTTAGTTTGTAAGTGACATTTTTTGAATTGTTCATTATGAAAGCAGTTTCACAAAGAATTCTTTTAATATTGCATACACATGCCAGAGCCTCCTCTTCCTTGCAGCGAGGTTATTTGCTACAGTTATTTCATTATCTTCAGAAGACTTGGGTCTAACTATATTAATTTAAGTTCAAAAGTAGGCCACACAAACAAAGTGAAATATGGGCAAAGTGCAAAAACCTCTTTAATAGTCTCATTTAATTTGACATATAAAATAAATATGGATTTTATTCAGAGGTGCATTGTCATCTTTAAAAGACTGCTAATCCTAGAAGTCATTTTACTGAGTCTTTGGTTGGTGATTTTTAAGCAATAATTTATTTCAATTAAATGACAGCATCTTTTAATCATGGGAAGTGTCTTGGCAGACAAGCAATTCTGTCTTTGGAGCTTTCATACATTTATTCATCTGCCTAAATTTCCTAACACTTTGGAGTTCAGTTGAAGTTTCATCCTGAATTAATGAATTGGGGAAAGAAATCTGTTTCCTTACAACACACAAGAAATGAAACAAGGTGAATATTACAGGAAGCAAGAGTAACATGATAACTTCAAGCCTGAAAAAAAGCAGATGCAAACCCTCTGTAATCATTGGCTATCCACCTTCATGTGCCAGAGTTAAAATCAGCCCACAATAGCTATGATTTTTATTTCAATGAAACCATAGATTTCCCTGAAAATTATACAGATGTCATACAAAGCTGCTAGAGTCTTTCAAGCAAGCAAAGGTGTTAAAATAAATGCTGCCTATGCAGTTAGGAAGTATCTCTGTGCCTGGGAGATAATATTTAACATCACTTAGTCATCAAATCAGGCAAAATAATTAAACCTGTACCTCAATACCCACAGTTATCTGACCATTCCTAACAGGGCTGGTGAACAGGCAAAGCTCTGCTCCCTGACATCAGCCTGCTGCCCATGGCTGGGCCCTGCTCTAATACTCCATTTTTGAATTTTCTCTGCCTGCATGTCGTTGGGGAAACAACAACAAGGCCTGAAGCTTTCTGGCACTACATTTTTCCCTGCTGTATTTTTCAACTTGGAAAGACCCCTAATAGCTCCACTTCCTATAAAGGGATTTTTCCATTTGGCAGAGGAGCAGCTCTTAGACTTCGGGGCCCACTTTTTCATTTTGTTCTGATGGAGTGCATCAGAAACCACTGAAATCTTCTTACAGAGCTTATCACATTTGCCTTCTTCAGCCAGGAATGAAAAGAAGTTGTTAGTTAAAAAACTATGCCAGCCACTTAATAAGAAGTTTCACCTCATTAGACCACACTACCACAATTATAAAAATTTCACCTAAACCCCGAGTTCCTGGCCTTATTAAAATCCTCTTTTCATATACTATACCTACAAATTATTGATCCAAACTAAGTAGTTGCTGTGTTATCTCCCCACCTCTCCAGAAAATAGTTAGGAGATATAAATAAAAGGATTTCAAAACATGCAAAAATGAAATTGTTAAGTGCACCATGGGATAAAAGCATTTAACAGGGCTCTCTGACCACATCGCTTGAATTCAATCCACAGACACCTCCTACTACTTAGCCTAACAGTCCAGTTTCTATTCTGATCCACACATCTGTCACAAAAAAGAAAGGAATTAAGCCAATCTACCATGAATTTTTGTCTCCTCCCTGAATCTAGGATTTAACTCCAAGGTATGTGCAAATCTGAGCACTGTACAGCACTGAAATCCTGAAACATGTCAGGTTCATTATATATAAAATTAGAGGAGCAAGAAATAGGTGCTTAAATTGCTCAACACCTTGATGCTGTGGTTTACAGATGAGCTATTTTAATCATGAAAAGAAACTAGTACCATAGCACCTGAAACCCTTGCTACACTTAAATAAGCATGGGAAATCATCTTAGGGGGAAAACTATGTTTTTAAACACAATGTTCAGCCAGTAGACAGTCCAGTAAAATTTTGCTTTAAAAAGTATGTCACATGCTATGACATAAAGAGGGGGAGAGGAAAGAGAGAAGAAAAACCAAGGGAAAAAAAACCCAAAAGAACAAAAAAGAGTCATTGCCTTGAGAAGCTGCTACAGAATCTGAAATTTGGACAGACCTGTAGATTTTTTCTAACATCAAGAAGCTGTAATAAAGAGATAAAATATTAGACCAGTAATTGGTATTCTCCCTTTGGTACACTTATATCAGGCTGAATTAGAAACCACAGCGCTGAATAATTCACCCAGAGGGAGGCTGGGCACCAGAACAGGCTCCCCAGGGAAGTGGTCACAGCACCAAACTTGAGGGAGCTCGAGATGCATTTGGGCAATACTCTCAGGCACATGGTGTGACTTTTGATGTGTCTTGTGCAGGGCGAGGAGTTGGACTCAATGATCTTGGGTCCCTTCAAACTCAGCATTGCCTGCACACATAATTTTTGGGGGGGAACACCTCAAAATGGTACATTACAGCATTTATAACAAAATTTATGTCGTATTTCATGCGTTTGATCTACACCATTCTGTGTAGTACAGCATTATTTCATGAAAATATTAGTATTTGGTAATAGGCAGATCTCTTCCTCTTTACAGCGTAAAATTGGCAATATTTCAAGTTGTTTGTTTTCCTAACAGTTACATAGTTTGAATGGCTATCTTATGTAATATTTTCTGAGTGTATTAATACACATAAATAGCTGCAAACTCCACAAATTATGAGGTTGCATTTGCTCATGTATCTTGACATTCAGAAATTCTTATGCATTCTAATTACTTTTCCCTCTGTACAACATTTAAAACATCTCCAGAGATTTCACTATGATTATTTTCTTGTATATCAGGTCCCATTTAACAAATCTCAGTAACACCAAAAAGACCGAACAAGCAAACAACAACAAAAAAACCCCACAAAACATAAAAAACCCACCACAATCTCTGAGTAGATTGAAACACACTATTCCAAACTTGCTTAAACTGCAGCAAAAGCACATCTCCCAATTCCTTCACAACAACAAATTACATTTGTTTTTACACTGCTTGAGCCTAATACTAAATATGGATGACATCTTAAGGAATAATTCCTTCAAGAGCACTCCATCTCTCACTTCTGTCACTATGTAAGTCAATCTTACTCCCATAGAGAATCAGGCAATCACTTGGTTCTTCATCTGCTATTGCACAATACCCATGAGGCAATCAAAGAAAAGGCTTATTTATACATTAGTGGAAGATTAGATTATTTCATCTGTGCTTTGGAGCAGGCATTTCACTTGGGGTGTTCTCTTCATTTTTCTTACATCCTTCCTTGCTCCTTTGTTTCCTACAGAGAGAAGAAAGCTCCAAACCAACACCACAGCACTGTTTCATACAAAACCCATGGGTGGCGTATGCTCCAGAACACAGGTACTGCCACAAAGCACAAAAGCAAAGTGTCAGTATAAAAGGAATTCACTGAATTAGGCCTGTAGGGACTGCTCTTCAACCACTGTCAGTACTTTTCTATCCTAGTGAAGTAAGCTCACTAACGGCTTGGTCTACCCGTTAGCCATCCTAAACACCTTTAATTATGCAGTGAAAGGTCACAGAATGATAACTGGCACTGATACTTTGCTATCTTCCTTGAAGTCAATAATTCTCAGCCTGTTTTGCAGCTAGATGACAACTCCCATTAAGTAAAAAAACCTCAACATCACTTACTTCTCTTGATCTCTTTAGAAAAAATTCTGGTTTTTGAGTATTTCAGGAAATAACTTTTTTCTTGATCATTAACTTGCCTTTAGAATTTAAGCTATATACATATTCCCAATAATATTATATTAAAATAATGATACAATACACTTTTTTTTTACATTAAAACTACAGAATACACAGGTTAGAGTGGTACCCACTAGAAAGTGTTTAAGGCGGCATGTTTCAAAAACACTACAGATTGCTTCCATGGAAGTACTGTGCACACATTGCTACTGTACAGATCAAAATTTTGGCTCTCCAGAAGGCAAGAGAATGGTGCAGTGGCAGATACAACTGCCCCATGGCAAAGGAATGCATACCACACTGGCTAACAAAAAAAAAGCAAAGTATCACCCCTCCAAAACCTTCCACAATAAATCCACGCCTTTTTAGCCTTATTTATGTGGCAAGTTTTCACATGCATTTGTCTACCATTGCATTGGCTCTTTGCACTTCACCCTAACAATGCAGTAAATTTCTCCAAAGTTTGTTTGGTCCTTTACTACCACCAGAAAAAAACCTTTCCAGAAAAAAATAAAAAAACAAACCAACCCCACACCATTTGTCATTTAATCCTGTAAGATATTTAGCAAGTTACCTTATGTTGTACAAAACAAGGATGCAGTATTACAACATGCTGAAGTTGGTGATCAGTATTTTACAAGATTAAACCTAAATTTGTACTGATTAATGTTATGCATATGCGATATATTAATTCTACATTAATCTTTTGAGCAGACCTAGACATCTATCCCTTAATCCTTAAAATTAAAGGCAGAAAGAACACAGAGTTTAGGACTGAGCATTCCTCCCTGACAAAAGATCCCTCAAACATACTGCTTTTCCCAGAGCAGTTCTCAAAGTCATATTGAGAAACACAGAACATTTTCAGTGAACGACTCCCAGCCTCAGCCCCAGAATTACCTGTCGCAAGGGCTGTCTCAAAAATATTTGTATTTTGGATCTAAGTAGAACAGAAGATAAGACAATGTTCCTCCAAATGCCTCCTCGCCCCTTTTCCCGAGGCTGTGCTGGCCTCGTTACCAACCACGCCCTCTCCCACCCGGCCGATGCCTCAGCATCACCACATGGCTCTCGAGCATATGGTTCAGGCACTCGGCTCTGGAGCTGCCAGGCACATGCAAGGAAGCTAAAGTAGGTTAACTCTAGGAGACTGCTGAAAACAAATTATAATATCGAATAGATTTAAGTGAGTAAAATTGATGAACTCCACTATTTCTCTTAATGGCGTCGCTCTGATCTTGTTTGAGCACTGAATCGATGTGCTGACCTCTGCTTGTTTGTTCACCCTGGAGGGCAACAGCATGAATTCATCCCTCAATGGAACTCTGGCCTATTTGCACACAAGCAGTAACCCTTTTTCTAATAAAAGGAAAAAAGGATACTTTGCTGCTGAATTTGATGCATTTATGAAAATCTTAACTACACTGTCATTATCTCCATTTACTCAAACAAGTTATTTCTATTTATAAATATCAATGTGAAACTCAGTTCCTCAGAGCCAGGTAAAGGCAGGCCATTGCAAAGGCTAGGAAAACGGGGTAAGAAACAGAGAAGTCTTTTTTGTCAGCCGAGCTCTGTCTAGAAATTTGTCATAACTGTGTCTCATCTCCTTCAGTTTGTAGCGATGCTTGGATCCGCTGACACCCCAGTGCAGGACAGCAACCAAAACAGAACAGAAGGTATGTTTGACACACCTCAGTCTTCAACACCCTCAGAGGACTGTGTTATTACATTACATTATTACATCTGTTATTACAGAAATTTTCGAGTTTCACTGTTACAATTAACTGGATCACATCCAAATAATATTAAGGTATGTATTATATAGTAAGTATTTTACATAACATTAAACTAGAGGTTAGAACTTGGCATAGATCTAGCACTACCAATAAGAGGTCAGGTAGGGAACCCAGGTGGCAAGGAAACTGCCTGTCAAACATTTACCAAATGGAGCAAAACCTTGACTTGTATCCTTGTATACAGCACCATTTAGCTGAAAAACAAGTTTGTGTTTGTTATACCCGCTACTTCTGATTTATGATTACTGTAATCCCCAGTTCCAAGTCCTACACTAGGGTACACTCATTCCTGTTGTCATTCCCCCCAAAAAATTGATCATAAGCTTATCAGTAATGCATACCAGTGTCAGTTATTTCACGTTAAAATGACCAAAATGTCTCTCCTCATTCTCTTCACAAGAGCTTTTTTTTTTTTTTTTTTTTTTTTTTTTAGGAACAAATGACATTTTAAGTTTGTTTTGAAAGTGTTGGGGCAGAAGCTTACTTTTGACTTTTACACGATGCTTACACTCTACAAAATTTAAACGCACACTTCTGATGCTATTCATTTAACAGCATAGATCTGTCCCAAAACTCAAGGTTAGTATTTATATCACGGAAAATAAGAATAGCTAGAGAACCTAGGTATCAAAACAACTTAAAAGACATAAATATATTGCAGCTGAATCAAACAGAGGCTTTTCAGAAAGAGAAGGGCAAAGACATCTCCCATTCTTGTCACTTGTCGGAAAAAAAAAAATTAATGCACAGATTTTTTTTAAGAAAAAATTAATTTTTACCTTGTACTGTGTTATGCAAGATAACACAATTAATTTGCTTCATTATAGTTAAAAATGTGGGGGTTTTGGGGTTTTTTACATGTCTTTTCAGTAAGATTAAACTATCTCATTACTCATTTGGATTAAAACATCCTGATTTACAAAACTGAAGAAATGGCTTTCAGTGTGCTCACAAAAAGCGGTTCTGAGGTTATTCTATGACAAAAGACCACAGCCATACCAATGAATTGGCATTAGGTAACAAAATGGAACAGGGACAGAGTTCTTTTGTACATTAAAACTATAGTGCCCAGTTAGAAATTGACAAACGTACAAAGGGACGAGATAATTAACACTTCTTAGTTTGCTTTTTTGGTCTCTAAATTACAACCTTCTTCCTCATCCTGGCACACTATTAAGATTCATTTTGTTCCTTCAGTAAGTAGATCTGAAGCCGTATTCCTGACTATGTCTTTATTAAACTAGAAACACTATAGATGCAAAAAGGCCCAGGTCAGTCCCTGTCACTTTATACGTGACACTACACATTTGCAAGACAGAAGTAGTTGTTGCAATTTTAAAAATAACTGAACCAAGGCATGAACCTAAGGGCTTCCACATAATTGAAATGAGAAATTACAGCTAGGCATTTTTAAGGTATCAAATCCACATTTTCAGAAGCATTAGTGATGTTTGTCACTTCTACGTCTCCAAATTGACATATGAGGACCCTGATCATCACTAGGCTAGGCCTCTATATGTTATTAAAACAAAAAAAAAAAAAAGAATGCTTCACAATCCCTGAAAGTGTCCAAAACACCAGAAACCAAAAATAATTCTTAGAAATACAAGGTTCAAATTTCTAAGTCACACTTCTTTCCCAGTCCCTATGCTCATATTTGCAGTCAGCAAGTCTCTAGTTCCACACATAACACACCCAATAACACAGTCTCCTTCTGCTTCTAGGTCTAGTTTTCTTTTTCTCTTATCACATTTCTGTGATGAATAATGGGAATTCTAGTTTCTTGAAGACATACTAGAATGGGAAATATCCTTAAAGCAGAGGTCCTGTTTGAGGTAGACACTGAGAGCTCTAAACACATTAGATTTTGGACATATGTACATATTAAGACTTAGGACTAGGCAGTTTTCTGCTTCCAGTTGCACTGACAGATGTGAATTTGTCCCTCTTATTACATTAAGTTACGCTGCAAAGTTTAAATCTGAATTTAGGATTTTGCGTCTTGGAACTAATTCTTCCTATTGGTGAACAAAAATTAGACAGAGGACTCTACCAGACTTCTTGAAAAATTCTAGGAAATCTGGTATTTTCTTCTCCTCCTCTGCTCAACCTCCTAAATGAATGAAAGAAAGATCCTAAGGTACAAGATCTGCTGATCTCTTGAGACAATTTGATTCTCCCATTGCTCTGAAGGAAGAAATGGGTCACTGCAAGCAGACCACCCAGGCAAGGGACTCCTTTGGGATTGATGGCCAGGATTCCCTTCCTTTGAAGGCAAACACATACCCTGCAGCACAGGGCTGCAGTGCACATGAGCAGGCTGGTTATTAACAGTTGTAACAGGCATAACAGCAGCCTGTCTCCTTGCCTTTGTGCTGGGACAGGAACTCTGGCTCAGTAGCTCACGCTTTTTACCCCAGAGCAGCCCTGAGCTATGCAAACCTGCCCAGACCAGGCTTCACAGGATGCAAACACACCTCTGAGTGCAGCAGGCATTGACACAACATTCTTCTATCTCAAAGCTGGACTATATAACATAGCTGTATGTGTTGCACAAATAGGTGAGCAGTAATTTACAAAGTCTTCAACATCTACAGTGGGGGGGATTAGAACAAGACGATTTTTAAGGTCCCTTCCAACCCAAACCATTCTATGATGAATCAGTAAAACAAGCATGTGTCAAGTTTGGAGTTCATCAGTTGGAAACTGAGGGGTAAATATTTAAATATCACATTTAAATGTGAAAACATCAAATGAAATTTTAAAAATTACCTACCAAAATGTTTCCAGACACAGCAAATAACCCAAAAAGGACTATTATATGCATCCTGAATCATAACATTTGAAAATGATTAATTCATTGTGCAACAGATTCACAGAAAGACCTTCCATTCCCATTATTACTGTTCTTTTAGAAGCCTGTCTTAGGGGAAGGCTAAATATTAGCTTGACTTATTTATCCCACAAAATAGAAGGTGCAAAGAGTAGTCCTGCTTCTTTACCCACTATATCCAGATGGAATTAAATAACAGAGAACTTGAACTCCTGAAAATTTTTATTTCCATATTCAGTATTGAGCAACTGGAATGGTTGGACTGTTTCACCTTTTAATAGAAGATTTTTGTATCACAGCCAATGATTTTCACTGCAACCCTGGAGATGGAAAATTACTTTCTTTTTTAAGTAATCATTCTGAAGTATCTTTCAGACTGTATAGATATACCAAGCAGATCAGAACTGACCCAGTATGTGAAGAATGTCACACTTTCACGTATGTTAATAATATTTCTGAATCATGTCAAGCTGAAACCTGAATTCAAAGACATTCAGGGTGACTAATATGCCTGACACAAGAAGAAGGCATGAAATGCAAAAATTAGAGACTAAGACAATGCCAGAATGTAATTTTTTAATAGACTGATAGCAATAAAATGCTATATAAAAGCTAAAGTTTAAATATACTCATTTAATTTTAAAGCATCACTTATTAGACTATGTTCATTACCTGTAAAAACAATTTCCATCCTTAAATGATTTGCATGATTCAAGTATATCAAGGTTTAAACACAATTCTCTTTCTTTTCTTCTAAAGAGAATAAGCACAATATACTGCAAATAAGAAAATCACCTGAATTACTCAGTCTTCCCTTCTGTGCAAAAATGTCAGTATTATTAATTGAGAATTTTATTGAATGTTTTTCATATGGAGATCATAGAGATGAATTACATATTTACAACATTAGCATTTATTTCATTTTACACTTACTACGGCTGTCATCTAAATCTTTCCACAAGATGTGTTCTTATGAACACTGAAATCCATTGATGGAGGAACTACTTCTCTTATTTTGTTTCCTGGTAATAATCTATTTCTAGAAAAATCTCATTTATAGGACCAGTTATAATCACAGAATTGATTGGCTGAATAGACATGTCATTATATAGTGCACATTCCCTCTGCAAAGCAAGTTATTATTTATTAATACTTTTTGGAGGTATTTGTAAATGGAGAGGTGCCTTTCCCTAATGCTTCATCCTAGGGAACAATATACACATGTTCTGTATCACAAAGCAGCTTTATAGAAGTATATATTAATGAGGTACTGACATGGTAATTCTTGCAGGAGCAAACTCAGGTTGTGTTTGAAATGCAAGGTCACCTGGTATACGTGTGATACTGGTTCTTTACACAAATAGAAAAATAAATTTAAAACCTCTACTTGAAAATATTTCATTATCATATAAGAATATAACTATAATTAAAAAAAAACACAGAAACAAATTTCACTTACTGTAAAATTAATTTTAAAAAATCCCTGTAGTTGTCATAGCTTATAGCTTAATGAATTGGTTCTCTTCCTTTAATTTAAAATCAGGCATGAGATACATAATCAAATGGAGACGGTTCTACATTTTATTACTATATTAAGGTTAAGAAATAAATATGCAAATATGGAATTTCAAATTACTTTAGAGACCACGCAAGTACGCAAGGTTTATAAATATGAAAGGAAGTCAACCCTGGTAAAAACTCATGCAGCTCCAGACATCCTTCATAAATGTATATTTTTAGAAATGCATTTATACCACTTCTGTTAACACTTTGGGTACCGTACTGTACAAATCCCTACTATTTTTTTTGTAAATTTTGCCTTCTGGACAGTCTTCAACAGGTTCATTCTTTTCAAGAATTACCCTAAAATGTTGGCTGTAACTCTTCCTTTCACTTTAAGATGAATTTAAAATTTACCACTATTTCCTTGTGATGGATTTTCCCTTCAGTACTACTTCTCCCTCCTCCGTACTGTTCATTGCTTCTGTTATTGTTTACAAATTCTGGGTTTGCGCTGACTGTGACTGAAACCCAGAAAGGATTATTCTGTTCCCAAAACTAGCAAGTCCAAATCCTTCCCTGAGGATCAAATCTGTCAATCCATACCAGAAAGCCTTAACACTGATTTTCCCCTAGACTGAATGCATTACAGCATTATACCAAGGGAGTGTTTTCTTACCTATAGAAAAAAAAAAAAAAAAAAAAGAAGAGGGAAAAGCTGCTTTTTAATGCCCAGGCACAGAATCCTAAAGCTTTGTGAAACATCACATCTTGTTCTTTGCTTTTCACTTCTTGAGTGACTTTCGGAACATGCTGCTTGTTTTCTGCTTATCTGTCATTGTCTTCATAACCCTTCACCCTTTTGAGCTCCTAAAGGATTATTTTTATGTTGGATGGAATCTAGTGACCCAGGAGCAGGAGCAGGCAAACGAGAGCTCTCGCACGTGTACGGTGAGACAGCCCCTCCAGCTCAGTCACCTGCCAAGTGGGCAGCACATGGGCACTGTCTGGCCACACACAAACTCCACACGAGCTGCAGCTGCCTCTTCCCAAGGCATGAGGGAACATGAGGTAGCTGGCAGTGTTCTGAAAGCCAAACAGTGAGAAAATCCCAATGGATGTGAAGAAAGCTTGAAATTATATTTTTCACAGTGTATGCAGAGGCCAGGCAGAGGGACAGAAGGCTCCAATCTCCAGGACACCAGGCTTAATGAAGTATCTTTTTTTTTTCCCACTAATTTCTAATTAGATTGTACACATTTAATGACAAGTTCACTGTAGCTATTCCTTTTCTCCCCAGTTATATTGCCAGTTACTGAATACCAGACATTTCTTTCATGGGGAAAAAAAAAATCTGGTAAAATGTAAGATACCTTTGAACTCTTGGTGAGCTTTTCCCTATCACTTTGTCCTATTACTAGGCTACCAGCACCACAATCCTGAACAGTCTTATCTTTCTGTAAAACAATAAAATAGCAAAATTACAGCTTTGCACTTCTGAGCAGACACACTGATAGAGTGTGAAAAGTGAAATCAACTTCCCTCTTAATTGATTCTGTGGAATCTCTTAAAACAGAAATAAAGAGAGGAAAATAACCATGGTGGGAGGTCTCATTAAACTTTCCAAGGAGCTTCTTTACTGTGAATTAGCACAAGGTAAGAACCTACAAAGCTAATATACCATCTGAAAACAACCCCTGCTGATCGCTGTGATCTGGTGTGGAATTCCTTCTAGTTGCATTACTATGAACCCCTCCTCTTGTAACTTTACAGACAGTAAACAACCCTTTACACTACCCCCAAGATAGCTTGTGCCAGTCAAACCACAACACTGAGAAAGCTCAGAGTTTTTCCACACCTTAACTCCTAATTCATTACTTTCTGGAAAACAAAATTGAAATCTTAACTCTCTTGCCAATGCCTATTTGCAGAAGTAAATGATGAAAACTTCACCTGAAATGCTATCGTACCCTGAGAGAGTTACAGTTATTTAGAAGTGGATGCCAATTTGCCATATTTTTCAAGACTGTTGAACAGGAGGTCACAAAGTAGTTCCTCCCCTCCTTCTTCCCACTCTTACAGTTTTAATTCCCAAAGTGCTCAAAGTCCTTCAGCATCTCTTTGAGAACACAGGTATCAACGGAGAGTGAGCAACAAGAAAACATGACCATTCAGTGACAGATTATCAAACTGCTGAACATCACAATAAAATATGCAAGACAAGCACAGCCTTAGTTCTAAGATTTACTGATAGCAGATATGAGGCAGTATATTTACTCCAGAGCATAACACCCATATTCTTTTCTCATAAACTCTGCAGTGGAGATCATACGGAGGTTAGAAGGAGCACCTTTCTTACATCTCAATTATTCTTTTTCATGCAAACATGAATCTCGTGGAATATTTGATGACTTAAAGCAAGGAAGAGAAGTAAAAAGGGAGTAACAGGACCTGCACCAAGAGAGATCAAAAAACTGGAGACAGCCATCACCACTGCAAGACTTTAAGCACCAAGACACTCATCTGCTGTGAACTCATAGCAAGGAGATTTTCTCATTTCCAGAACTCTATAAACCAGGACAGGTTGTAATTTAGGTGCTACAAAGAAACCAATGAACCACCTGTGCTCCTCTTCATGTATGAAAGTGATTTACACCTCTTCTGCTCTCCCATTTTTGCCCAAAGTCCTTTGGTGTGTCACAGCATATGTTGTTTTCTGTTGATCACTTGATTTTAAATGGTACCTTAATTCTGCATTTTCTGATCTTCTGTTGGTTGGTGTAGGGAGGTAGAGGGTGTATGTACATATGAGTATCTCCTTGGAACCTCACAGCTACCACCTTCTGTGCCCAGAAAGTACCTAGGAGCCAGACAAACAGATCTAACCCTCCAGTTTTGAGTAATAAGCACACCTTGGCGACACCATCAATCAAGTCATGCTTTGACACAAACAGTCTGCCAAATCTCAAACCCATCTGCTTTGATTAAGGTCATCAAGAAGGCAGATCCATTCCAGAAACAAATTCAAAAAAATCTCTGCTGATAAAGTTTGTAGCTGACTGGAAAGAAAGATGAAAAACAGGTGAAATGATAATGATAACAACTCCACATAGCTTTCTTTAGCATAGAGATGGGCTGAAAAAGATGAATTTCAGTACTGCTAGACCAGCTTACTTGCAAGACAGACAGTGATACATGCTCTGCTCAAGGAGAAGGACTGCACTTAGCCAGGATCAAACTTTGGGACCCATAGGGAGCACCCAGAGGACTGGTATCAGCTGCTGCAGAAGACAGGACCTGCAGGGTCAAGATTCACTACACACATGCAGACAATGCCTCAATGCCATTTCCCACAAGGACAGCACTGGAGTTCCTCACAAGTAAAATGAGAAGCAGGCAGTCTTGGGAGTTTTGGGAGAAGCAGCCTGCTCTGGAATGCAGAGGAGAAAACTACATCCCAAATCCTGCTGCCAGAGGAGGTGAGTGCACAGGGGCCCAGGAATGCTGCTCAAGCTGCCAGATGCTGTGGGTTTCTACGGGATACAGAATGCATGTACATCACATGACACCAAAGTGAGAAAGATTTCTTTAAACAAAGTGAGGAAGTCTCTGGATCAGACCCTTTCTCTCATAGGGGTCTATAACTGCCCTGACATCTACAGCAAAGGCAACATGGCAGGACAAAAGCAGTTGAGAGAGATTTTTTGGAGGATGTAAAGGTAACTTGTTGACATTGGTACAGGATGGGCTATCAGATGTGATGCACAGCTGGACCTGCAGTTCACTAACACAGGAAGAACCAGGTGGGCATGAAATAATCCGTTGGAGCATCGGCTGTCACAACCCTGGAACAGGATTCAAGATCCTGAAAAAAAGTGAAAAAGTGAAATACAGACCCCAGATCTGGGAAAATAATGAAGTAAAGCCTCTTGGAACACATTTCTGTGCACATGAAAGAGCAAGTGACTGGGAAGAGTCAGAATGGTTTTGCTAACAGTAGATCCTGCTGGACCAACATGGTTGTTAAACCTCAGAACCCAGAGGAAGAATGGATGGGGTAGCATAACACTAGGAATGGGACGAAACAAAAGAGATTTGTCTGTGACAATTTTAATGGCATTATTAGACTTGTTTTTCTACAATTAATAATAATTAGATTCATGATCTTTCCATTATATTATAAATAAACGCTCGACTTTATGAATATAAAGTGTATGCTTTTTTGCTTACTTACATGCGTCCTTCTTACCCATAACAGNTCCATTATATTATAAATAAACGCTCGACTTTATGAATATAAAGTGTACGCTTTTTTGCTTACTTACATGCGTCCTTCTTACCCGTAACAGGATTTTTGGAATAACAGAAAGTCAAAGTGTTTCAGCCCCAGTCAACACTGACCACTGGGTCCATGGCAGTTGAGTTGCTGGAGCTGCAGATTCCCATGTCACCTTTGTTTGCCTTAGCCTTGCAGGAAGCACAAGTGAAGCATTTCCTTTGAGTCTGCCTTTAAAAGGCAAAAAATTTACCAGTTCTGTACAGAATCTATTAGATACAGTACAGATGAGTCTTGCAGATGCAGATGATAAATATGCACAGCATATTTATGTATGTATATTATCATTTCATGCAAATTAAAACCAGCCTTTCACACATTCCCAGAGTGTCCTTCTAGGTTTCCAGCTGAATAGGAATGCCTTGTGCCCAGGAACTGGGCCACCTGAGCTGCCACCTGCAAGGGCAAGCCAGGACAGAGGGTAACCGAAGTCAAGTAGAGCAAGAACAAACTGAAAAATCTGATGCCATAAGGTTTAGTCATAGCCCTCACCCCTCCCACCTCTAACTGCAAGACAGGGACAAAGAGACAGGATTGCAAAGGAATTGAGACAACAGGGTCACAGAGTAAAGTGACTAAAGCCAATCTGGGGTCCCAATGTGAAAACCTCCAAGTCCACCCTGTTCTGCCTGCTCCTGGGAGCAAAGATTCTTGTTTGCCATGCATGACTGCTCCTCCATTTTCTCTCATCAGGCTCCCTTGGAGATTTCCTAGTTGCACCCCTTTCTCTGATAGGTGGAGAGTGTGCAGCCTGCCCTTCCAGAGGAAGGATGTCCTCCACAGCTCAGAGTGCAGCAGCCAGAACCTAGGCAGTGCTCCCCTGCTAGTCTAGTCCTGCCAATAGAAAACACCATTTTTCCTTGGTTTTTTTTTTTCC
>VZUA01055771.1:33463-43849 GCA_013401035.1 Horornis vulcanius
GATAAACAAATAGACATGATGCACCTAGGCATTTAAAAGGCATTTGACTTTGTACAACATACTGTTCTAATTTAAAAAACTCCTATCACTAAACAATGTCAATAAAACACATATTCAAGAGGTTTAGATCTGTCTGGCTGACAGATAATGCAGGAAGCTGTCAATGGAAAGCTGTCTTGGAGTTGTAGGTGTTTCTCATGGTCTTCTGCAGACAACAGGCTCAGCATGGTGTAACAGCTCTCAGTGTTTGTAAAGCTCACATGAGATCACTGCTGAAAGATTACCTTAATGGTTAATAATCATGAGGACAACAGTCTTGTGTAGAGACTGGGCCACTTGTCCAGTGCTTAATCTTGATTTATTTTTCTCCATAGGAAGCCACTGGTTTTAAATGTCATCTGTGACCTACATTCTCATTCAGAAGATATCAGGATAGTTCAGCAATGAGTTGTAGCCTCAAAATCTATGAATTTATGTAGTGGTGGCATCTCTGTGCTAAAAGCCACAGTGGAATAAGGTTAAGGGATTGGTGGGAAGGTTTGGTGAATTTCTAATCAGTAGGTTAGGGAGATCTGGCAAATCACATATGGAGATGCCTGGAAGAGGTTTTCAAGTGCATCATAAAGTTTACCTCTGAGGTGCAGGAGACAGATCTGTTGCCCTTGCTGGGACATTGCATTTCTTCATGAACATAGGGACAAAATATAAATTCTGATTAGAGACATCAATTGCCAACTATAGTTCTTTGGGTAATACCTCATGCTGGTGGTATTTATTTTCAGCATTCAAGAATACTGATGAGTAAATAACATGCAATATCAGGCTTTGCTGCTAATGCTGGTCTTAATCTTTTTATTTCCTGGGACTGTGTGTGTGCAATGCTGGTGGAGCTTGTGAGTAACATTTTGGGTTCTCCTCCAATGATTTAGTCACGATTTGTAGAGTAATGTGTTAATGGGACTCCTTCTGTAATTCCAGCACCCAATGAAAGTCATTTTTGCAAGTAAGGATTCTAGTTTTCTGCAGTATTACATTGGAAATTGTAAGTTCTATGACTCTTTTATTTAGAGATAGCTGGATCTAGATGATTGTTTTAAATGAGGGTCCTACTGAATCAAATAGAAGAACACAAAACATATTAAGTGTAATCTCCTAGAAGGAGGAAGGACGTGCCACTTATAGTTTTGGGATAGCCAAAACTGATCTTGCAAACAGGTGCACAGAGAAATCCAACCCTTAGATATTTCTGAACCTCAATGTTATTTAGTTTCAAACGAANCCGGTATTTTGTCTCTGCTAATACACTTCCTCTATTGTGTTTTAAGTGAAGGAAAAGGGCTTAGAAGTCTAAGACAGATATTCTTTTGCTCTAATATATCAACCTATATCAACATTTCAGATTTATATTTACTTTCTTACTCTATTTTTCTCTTCCAGTGACAGTAACAACACTCCATCATGCTCTTCCCTTGAAACAAAACTGACAAAAGCTGTGAAGATGTTCAGCACGTACATGTGTTACTGAGTTTAGCAAAACGTAAGATTAAAAAACATTCAGAAGGACAAGCATATTTTGAGATGTCATAAAAGAGAGACTATTGAGAATATATTTGTTCAAAAGTAAATATTTTTATTGATTCTCAGGAACCAGCCCTTTGCTCTTGACTTTCTAACACATTGGAGCAAGCTGAAAGGGATATAACTTCAGAAAGGCTGTGTATAAAACTAGACACTACACAAATAATTTGGAATTTTCCTTTTAGCAGGAATAAATGCTTATAGCTGTAATGCTATGTGTCTATGTACAGGCAAATTGATGGGATTTTTTTCAGTATTTCTCTGGATAACAATATTTTTGCTGTATTTGTATTTTGTATTCCTGGTATTTGTCTTATAACAACATCATAAAGGATGTAATTAATGACTGTGTATGTATTGGAATACTTCCAGAGCCTTGTTCCATATATGGACTGTATGTTTCAGCAGAAGCCCCTGGTATCTAAAAAGTAGCTGTACCTATTAATAGGTGGTGTAGTTTTTGTAGAGAAACTACAGAATTTATTAAAGAAATTACTTTTTTTTTTTTCACATTTTTGGACCTATTATTCATGAAAGATTGAGGTAAGTTCCAGAAACAGAAGAGTAAATGCATCTAATTTCTATCAGTCATACCTGGTTTGCAAATGGCATTGAAAAGAATTGTGTTGCAATAACAGTCAACAATAAACACAATAATTTCTGTCATTTGTCACCTATTGTGGCTATTCAATCTGTACATCCTTACTTATGTTTTTGGTTCAAAACCATCATGCAAAAATGATAGAACTCCAGTTCCCTTTCAGTCCATCCATTTTCCATCTTGCTTACCCTCCTGGGAAATATTTCAATATATTCCTTTCACAGCATTAAAAGATCAACCATCTCTCATAGCACCATAGCTCAAGTGCTAGTTCTCTGGATCTATTTGTATGAGCTTGGTGATATTTCTCCCAGATAATCAGTGTATATACCAAAAGTTTTGTAATTAAAGTTTTGTGTATACATACCAAATCTGAGCTTCTCTCTTCATGTCAGCAGTGGCTGCTGTTCAATGGTCTGGTATTCCTTCTACAAATGTACTAAAGAAGCCATCAGTGCCAGATATATGGGAGATGAGCAGACAGGGAAATAAGATTCTCAAAACTATTTGTAGTTTTCATTGAAGTCAGCTGTGCTGAGGGACATGAATGTTTTTTGGACTCCAGGTTCAGTCTAACTAAATTCCTGTCCACTGAAGCCCTGGGCTAGGACATCCACCCCCAAGTCCTTGACTTCAGAAAGGGCACTGATATATAGAATGGTGCATTACAAGATATCATATCTGGCACTTGTTATCTCCCCATCAGACAGGGGATGAGCCTGTGGGATGTTGCACTCTGTCTCTGGAGTCAATCCAACATCCTGGCAGCATTGAAAGGAGCAGGCCCCTTTTCCAGCCTAGGAACCCTGCTGTTATCCTTATGTCAGTTGAATTCAGGTGATGGGAATGAAAGAAAACCAATCCAGGAAAACAAGCTAATGGTTTGGACTTTTCTCTTTTTTCTTTCTTTTTTTTTTTTTTTTTTTAAACTAGGTGGACGAATCAGAATTGTTTGTGTGTAGCCATAGTCATTGCCACAGTGAACTGGATGAACATTTCATAAGTGGGAGACCAAAACTTCATTATTTTCACTCTACAGTGTCTAGAAGTAGCATTTATTTCATAAAATACAGATCTTGCCAGAGCAATTTGTGTCATGGTGCCTTTGGAGTGTGATCTTGCAGGTCACATTTGGACATGGTAGGAATCTGAAAGTCCTTCCTCTGTCCCAGGGTCTGGCTGCAGACTTTGGCCTTTGTGAGTTCTGTGGGAAAGCCACATAATTCTCCCTTGCCTTCTGTCAACACCTAGGGGCCTCCACTCCCACAAAAGAAAATCAGCTTGCAAGCTGACACAGATCTTTGGCCAGGTCCACAACGGGGATGGAAACCAAATGTGTGGTCCACAGCATGTACTGACCTAGGAGTTGGGGGTGAACAGAAGTGTAACAGGATTCAAATATACAAAAAAAGCTTCTGACAAGAAAAAAGGAATATTGATTTAAAGAAAAAAATGACTTCTTTAATTTGTGGTGGGTAATTCAGGGAGTAATGGGTTTTAAATTCAGAAAGGAATATATAGGGGACATGTTAAAACTGTTTCCTTGTGGCAAAGAAAGAGGAATGAATTGGTTGCATGTAAAGACCTCCAGTGATGAAGGTGCCAAAGCCTAGACAATATTTATCAAGAATGACATAAGTGTAGTAGATTTTCTTTAGGGAATGAGACTGGACAAGATGAGCTCCTGAGGCACCTTCCAGACCTCTGCCTCTATAAACTTTATTTGAACTGAATTGGAGACCACAGGCAGAATGTTTTAAAGGAAGCCCATTACCCCAGTTGTCTGGGGATCACTTCCCCCCTTATTTCCTAAAGTAGTTCTGGGCTCATCTCTACAAGATTCTGTGTTGTCTGGGCACTGACTTCCCGAGGCCAACCCATTTTCTGTAGGAATACCTGGCATCAGCCATTGTGATTGAGTCCTCAGACCTGATTTTACCCGTGTGAAAGGCAAAAGCAATTATTTGTGGTTCTAATGCTAGACTCTAATGTCCAGAGAGGATTTAGATTTACAGAATACTACTCTTAGATGGCAGCAAATATCTCATATTTGAGGCACCCCCAAAGCTTCATTAGCAAGTTTGGACTGGAGTGATTCAGCAGGAACATAAATTACGATGTTAAATTTTGTAGATGTGCTGCAGGATGGGACAAAGCATATGTTTATATGCTATGAAATAAAATGTGAAAGAAAATAAAGATTACAACAAGCCTGTAAGAAACACAAAGAATTTGTTGCCGCAATATTGTTTGTCTTGTGAAGGAAACCATGGTGTGTATTTCTTAGTAATGTCAGCTGATGGAGCTGAGACCATAAAATGTTCCTTGCCACTAGCAGAACATTTCTATTGCCAGTTATTGATCGTATTACTAGTTATTGTGAAAAACATATATTATAAATTGCATTCCTTATTTTTTTTTCTTTTCGCTTATGTGAAAAGTTGCTGTGCAGTGAGCAGAGGAAGTTACTGCCACAGAAATTCTCTGGAGAAACAGAGGGGCACCTTTCCTCTTCACAGCCTATGTTTAGAAAGCCAAATAACAGGCAGGCAGGCAAGCAGGCAAGCAGGTTTGTCAAGTGCCTCGCTTTTTCAAGAGTCCTTGTTTGTTTATGGTGGCTGCCCAGTTCCCACTGATGGCCTGCAAGTCCCAGGCTGGCTGAAACAGAGTGCTATTTGATAAGAGTATCCCAGTACTGCAGATGATGAGCTTATACAGAGGCACACAAAGCTGCAAATGGTTACACTCAAGTGGTAGGAAGGCAGGCAAAATATTTAAGCTATGGTTAAATGCACATGTAGGAAAATCAAATCACAAATGGCAAAATACCAGCAGGCAGATCAGCTAAGTCTGGCTAAAATCTTTGCTGTTATGGATGCCACAGATCAAACTGTTCCAGACAAAAGAGGCCTCTGTTGTGTTTCTGATGCAATTTAAATTTAAATTGTAGCCTTTAGTTCCACAGTATTTGATTTTTACATTTTTCCTCCTGACCAGGATAAGTGGTTATTGTTGTTCTTTTTTTCCTGAGCTGTATTAACAATAAAATCCCACCTCTCTACCCCATCTTTTTTGAGGTGCATCTAACCCCCAGCTTCCCCATTGCAAAGCCTATCCCTTCCATCTAGCTCCCTGTCTATTGCTTTCTAAGCACAATAATGTAGGAATATTAATAATTCATGTTCTTGTCTTGCTTTCATTTTCCTCTTCCCAGGCTCAGCCACAGCTAAGGTTCAGGCCCTGAACAAAACGCTGGCTATCACTGCACACCAATTGCCTTGATGTGCTCTTTGGCTTCTCCTCAGAAATGACCCCCCTGGAAGGGCCAGTGGAGCACCCTTCACTCCACAGCCAGGTGCTGCATGGAGCTGTTTTGCCTTTGCTGCCTCCCCTGCCTCCCTTGCTGGCTCACCCAGCGCTGGGTGACATGGATTCCCCTCCTGGTACAGGGACTGACCAGGACAGAGGCAGTCAGGGGTGCAATGCCTGGTGCTGCCTTCCACCTCTGCGCTCTTCTCCTCCCTGATGAATGTGTATCTGCAGATCTGACTGCCTCTTCCCAGGCCTTTTAACTATCTCAGATTTTTTAATGCAGTTTATTTAATTTTCTTCCTCCACAGGAGCTCCGTGGTTTTTGTTTGATTCTCACCCAGTAGCCCTGTCTCTGATAGTTACCCTCTCCTGAGCCCTCCCACAGCTACCAGTTTCTCTTTGTGTCCCATCATCAGTACAGTTCCACACCTCCTTTGCCATCCTCTGCTTTTGGACCCCTTAAAATCACCTCTCTCATCACAGAGGTGTCCAGCTGGAGCTGACTTCTTACTAGAAAACAGTCAATTCTTGCTACTCCCTTTTCCATTGAGTTTTCTCCTAGGGGCTCATTGCTGCAGCTCTTGTCCTTCAGCAGTCTTCTGCCTTTGTAAAAAAAACCAAAATATGATATTAATGTTTATGTTTCATTTAGATCATAACACCTTAAATACTGGTTTACAGTAATGACTACATGCTTTCAGGACTGAATATCAAAATAAACCTTCAGTCTGAACGGCTTTTACCATTTTTCCTTTTCCTCAGAAAGTATCAAAAGCAGATAATGCTGTTTAACATATAACATTTAAAGATGATTTTAGAAATAATCCAAAAGGTTTTTCCAAGCTGCTCCTTTCATATGCTGAGTTGTTCCGAGAAGGAAATTATTTTCATCCACTTTCTAGCTGCTTAATGATTTGTATGAAATCCAGCTTTATTAGGTATAACCATTCCACATTTCTCAGAGAGATAAAAATATTTTGAATGAAAATGCTTCCAAATAAGTTGTTTGATAGACTGATTACCACTCTGGCTCTTACTACACAAACATGAATATGCCACTTTATTTGTCAATATCTTGTGAGTGTAAGATTAGCCTTTCACTGACTGACTTTATAGCTGAGCAGTAAGAATTTCTTAATAAAAAGTGAAAATAATTTGATTTTGTTTTAGTAGCAAAAGGACATTTTTTATCAAGTTGCTTTCATGGTTCTCATGCCTTTGAACAATAAAAGAAAGGGATAGGAACAGAAAGTAAAGTTATCTGGAAGCAGAGGTTCCTGGTCAATGATAGGTCAGGAAGAGGAAGCATAATCAAAATAAGTATTCCTAAAATAATTATGCTTTACAGCATTTTATTATGTTTCTTATAAAATATTTTAAGTGACTCAAATAGGAGGATGCCAAAGGATACACTGACTGGAGATTTGTGCCAGTAATAAGCAATCTTGGATCATGAAGACCTTATATGAGATGGCTTTCCCCTGTGCCAGGAATATTGTTTTGAAAATAAATGTCAGCCAAAATCTTTTTTTAGTTAAAATTTTGATTAATATCTCTAACTTCTTCCAAGTAGCCTATAGACAGATAAAGAATTACAAAAAAATTTTTTTAAAAATTGCCCCTTCCCTCCAAGATGCACGAGTAAGAGAGGTCAAAATACAGCGCTTCATGTCTGGGGCACAAGCAGAACTGGATAAAGTCTCAGTATCACATTTATTCTGTGTGCAGCCTTTCAACCCAGAGCTCTTCCTGCTACTTGTTTCTCCCTTTCCAGCCTCTGGCTAACCAGCACCACTGCACTGCACTTGACCTGCTGCTTTTCAGGGATGAGCAGCAGCTCTGCAGTCATCCAAGATTACTGATAATCATTTCCAGCCACTTATTTAACTCTGAAAGTACCTCAAATCTCCAGTTTATGTGTTACTTTAAAGACGCCTGCTCCTACTCAACAGATTTAAACTCTCAGTGGTTAATGTCCCTACACTCACCCCCATGGTGTGACTGCTGCTCTGCTCCACCATCACCCTGCAGTTCAGCTGGCCTGGATGGCACCTTTCTCCCTGTTTACTTTCATCTATGCAAGACTGCAGATCGTATAGTGAGGTTCACCCCGGGTATTTAATTTTGCTCATCCTCTTTCAAAACCAGTAGCAGGAATTGTAAGGAGAACAAGTATGGAGAACATTACGACCCTGTTCATTGTTCACCTAGCATTTCTCAAGCAGATACTCTTAGGAGGGTGAGGCTGGAATAAATGATTCTTTGCTCCAGGTGCAGGTTTTTTTGCCTTAGGAAAGATATCATGACTTTCTGTTTTCTTCTTTACCCTGAGACAGGGATACTTGAACTATGTCAATAGAGCACAGAAAGGTACATTTTCTCCCTTCTCCAGAGTTTTTCTCATTGTGTTACAGTAAGCTCAACTGTCTGAGAATTCAAAAAGCATTTTGATGGTACTTTTTCCAGCCTTCCTCTTAGAGCAACACTCTAGGTGCAGACTAACATACAGCTGCAATTCTGCTTTATCTAATGCTCGGCAGTCTCAAAATCAGGCACTCTGTGAGCATAGAGACGATTCATTCTTGTGGCATTTCCTGGTTAACCAGTGGTGTGCCTTGAATTCCCACAGCTAGGTCTGCACAGCTTTTCACCTCCAGTAGCTTTTTACTTCGGTGCTCCAGGGAATTCAGATGATTCTCCGCTGCTGTGGAAATGTGTGCGAAGTCAGGTAATGGTCAATGGATTTTATCATTTTTGTAGTACAACGTTACATAGCCTTTAAAAATGAAAACTGTCAAAAAAGATCAGGAAGTTATTTGGCTTAATCACTTATATTTAGTATTACAGCTGCTCTTGGGATGATTACACAATGACAGAAAGGTGCAAGGGAGATCAGAATCTGGTGCCTCAGGTTTTCCTCTCCTGATCTCCTGCCATAGGAATGTAATTTCCTACCTTTTTTGGTCAATCACAGTGCCCTTTAAGCTGATTTCCTTTTTTTTCCAGATTGTGGAAACAAATAAAGATTAAATTCACAGAATTCTGTTGTATCAGTTATAATATCAAATAAAAAAAAATAATCTCCCTGATTCTAAATGCTTACAGAACACCCTTTCTTTTAGACACATGGTACAGCTGTATGTTAAGCCATATCTGAGGGGAAAATGGTAAGTTTTTTTACCCAGTGATGTATTTGCTTAAGCCCTTTTTCCATTAGGGCACCTGGATCTATAACTTCATGTTATAAAATAAGTGTTATTCATTTATGAGTGAACATACTGTACTGTTCTTTCTTGTGGGACTTACCGCTGCTAGTAGGGGACTCTTTTCTCTTACTGGAAGCAGTCAGGAAAATCTCAGCAGGCCTTTGTACAATTATCACAGCCCCAGGTTTCCATCTAGTGCACTTCCAGCTTTGCTGTTCCTAGCCAGTGGGAATTTAGCAAACTACTTGGAAGGAGATCTGGTCACTGAGGCATCAAAATCTACCTTCTTCTAGCATACCAGAAGGTATGGCTGCAGCCTGAAAGCTGCACTGTGCCTTTTCACACAGAGATCTCACCAGGGAGAGAGTCCCAGGGTTGGGACACAGTACCCAAAAATAAACACCTTTCAGTGCTTTCATTATGGGGGCTTGTAGACTTTCCTCCTTTTGTCTTGGCTTTGGAAATTGGATGAGATATCTTGCCTGTTTGGCTATGTAGAGGAGAAAGTGATAATTTCAATGGATGTCCTAAGTTTATTAACTTTCCCTGTCTGCCATGAGCAAAGGCAGGAAGCGAGCTCTCAAAACATCTCTTACAAGCAGATCAAACCTATAGATGTCTGTGTCAGAAATATTTGAAAGCATGATTAAATAAAGTTGCCTGAGCCAGGCACATTTTAAAAAATAAGCACTGTATTACTTCAAGTTGCTGTAAATAGTAATTTACTTTAGTTATTTCCCTTAATTACAACGCTCCATCTTTACACAAGGTTGTATTTAGGAACAAAGGGACCAGTGTCACTGTAAGGTGTATGCTATAATAGAGACATTTATATTAGGCTTCAGGAGAAGCCTACAGTGTATCCAGCAATTCCGTGGCTCTTTTGACCACCGACCTTTCTCTGGTTTTGTTAATGTGTTTTTTCCTTTTATATATGTGCTCATTAGGCTCTTTCTGGTTCTGCTATGAAGTTCTCCCAACACTTCAGCTATTACCCTGTACTGTTATTACTTTTCTGACAGATAGTATCAGGATAAGCCAGAATTAAAATAGACTCTCCTCTATTATATAAAACATACAGATTTTAAGGGAAACAATGCAACCCCAAACTTTTCACCTAACAAGAGTTATAAATGAGCAAATTGCCCCAAATGTTTTTAGAAAAAAACAGGAAACCAAGTTATCTAGCAAACCTATTTATACACAGTAGGTAACCCTGGGTTGCAGGCAGGACTAATAAACAAAGAATGGCAACCTATTTCTTTTAATGACAAGTTGACATATTTATTTTTATTATTTCATAAAAGTATTCACCAGACTCATCTTTCACACTAAAGCCCCATTCTCCTTTCCTCCAGACAGAGTACGTAGCCTTACTGCGTCCAAGTTGAGAAAAAAAATTAAAAATGAAACACAGCACTTTTGGAATAAAAAAAAGATATTTGACAACCTGTGGTTTACTGCACTGGAACATAAAATTTAAGATTTTTCTTGTCTGAATAAAGTTTTATATGCTCATTTTTGTAAAGTTAAACTACATCTACCAAAAGTGATTTTTATATGCTTAAGTTGAATTTCTACTTCTCCATTAACTGGAACACCATTTCCTATAAAATACGACTTATTGTTCTACCTAAATAAGATGCTTTAAAACTTCTAGGGCATTAAATCACAAAGGTTAGAAATTAT
>VZUA01055774.1:2554-25393 GCA_013401035.1 Horornis vulcanius
GACCATAATTTATGACTGGAAATTTTGACCAGAGCAAAATTCTGAGTAGTTAATGCAACTTATGTAGATTGTCCGCCTAAGAACCAGCCTTGTTTCCTTTAGTCATTTGTAATATTTGTAGGAAGCAGTTCATTTCATGTGCTTCTTCAGCAACCAGTTTATCCTTCTCAGGAGATGAATTAGTGAGGAATTAGGGTTTCCAGAACTGACTGTCTAAAAGCAGTAGATATTTAAGTTAGTTGACAAATTATTGATATTTCTCAGTATGCATAAGGACGTTTTTCTTTCTTTTTCTTTTTTGAAGACTAGTACTTTACTTCCCTTATTTAGTAATCTTGGTAAACTGAGAAAAAGCTAAAATAGATGGAAGTCCTTTCCTCCATGCAGTCCTCTCCTCTACGTGATCCATAACATTACACATCCCATATGGAGTAGGGATCACCAGCCAACCAACCCATCCTGCAGGACAAATCCCACCCAACCTCTCCCCAGTCCAGTGCTTATGGGACATGAACAGAAGCAGCATACTCACAAGAAGGAAAAAGAAGGACATTAGGTAGATATTACACAGGAAAACAAACTTTCTACGGCTCACACAGAAACCTGTTAGCTTGTTCTTTGAACGGAAAGCCAGACCTATTTCAGATTTAGAGACAACTATCACATGCTGATGTTACAGTTTTATCATTACTGTTTTTACACTGTATCTTCTAAAAGAGTATGCATGGATTCACCAAGGTAGAATATCGCTAATTTTTTAGCCTTTTATGCTACATTAATCTGTGATACAATTATAATAAATATATTATACAGAGGTGAATTTTACTTTTCTGTTATACAAAATCTGATCGGGGGTCTCAGAACGTCCCTGGAGGAGACGCTGAGCGTTCTCTACTGCCACCATAACTTTTTTGGGGGTAACATTCCAAAACCTGCTGACATGCAGTCCTAGGACAACGACTTCTAGAGAAGGAAGACCAGAGTTTCCTGGAAAGAATAAGAACCACAGAGACGCCGACCCAGACCAGCGCTTCTCTCTGGAGCAAAATGCTCATTACAGTTACCAGAACTTCTGCATGGCCAGCGAGGAGACTTGAGCCTGAAGGCTGTGCCTGTCAAGGCACTGCAAGGAGCCTGTGCTCAAGCACAGTGCTGACCCCTCCTTGGCAGCAGAATGACTTTAGGGATGTGGAATCTGCCGCCAGCCCACGCCGACAATTTGACCGTGCCAGGCTGGAGAGATGTGCTCAGTTCTCACCAGCCACAGCCTCCCAGCCTCACCCAGAGCCACAAACTCAAGCTAATGAAAGCTGTCAGATTGCTAAGCTGGTGAATGGACACAAAGAAAGTCAGGAAATGTCATTCAAAAAAGCTCTGCTTCACACACAGCGTGGCTCTGAGTGTTCCTGATGCACTGCCACAGACATCATCGCACTGCAATGTCTGTAAAGCATGTAAAACATGTTCCTGCCTTCAAACACAACACTAGATGAGTCCTGAAATTAGACTGGAATTGTGTAATTTTGTATCTTATAGGATCTTCCAGAACAGTAATGGAAATGAAAGCAAATGGTACTATTTATCATGTAAAAACTTTGCAGAAATCTTTAGTGGCCATTTTTCATTCTTGTCAAACCACTCATCAAAAAAATGCCTTCTTTTATTATTAATTCATTCCCCCTTATCTGTGCTTGAAGCAAAATGAAAAAACATGGTTCACCAGTGCCAGGACTTTTTAAAGTTATTTTTTTGGACATATCTTCAGGCCAGCAAGTCGCAACTCCACATATATTAAAGGAGGACTACACTTTTCTCAAGAAGAGACAGCTGGCTTTTGGATTGTAGATGTCATGTTCACAACACACAACTTTGAGACAGCCTTACAGCCCCCAGAGAGTACCAGAAAATCCCATTCTCTCCGAAGAAAGGCACTATTGAGAAAAACCCAAAAGATGGAGTGCTTACCTTTGTCATTGGTGCTTGTTGGGGTTGGAGGGAGAAGTCCAGGCTTAGATTTGTCGTAGTTGTTAAAGCTCTGGCTGCGACGGTTGTTGGCACTGATGGAACCACGAGCTTTGGCCTCGCTGCCCGCAGCGGACACCCTCGTGGTGGGACCTGGAAGTCTGGTGGAAGAATTTACAGCATGCTTCAACATAGGTAAAAAGCACTCTGGGGCAAGAAACTATGGGATACCATGCATAAGCTGAAAATAAAAAGGATCAACAGCACAAGTGTAGGCTCATGAGGGTCCTTCTACTTCAGTATGAACAAATCAAAGAATCGTCTTAGGTGAGAAGTGTATGTCAAGCAAGCTACGGTCTGAATTGTTTTGCACCACAAAAAATGGTTGCAGGTAAATGCAGTGGAGCAATACCACCAGCAAAAGTGGGCACCACTGTTCTTAAACCAGATTGCTGGACATTTCATCACATGCTGGCCACATCAGGGCTACCCTCATTTCAGAAATAACAATGAGATGGAACTTGGCTGCCTTTTCCCTTGTAGAGAAGCACATCACATCTCTGCCCTGACAGCTACAAAGCTCAGCAGCCAAGCCTAGCAAAACTTTAACTTGGTTTAATTATTTGAGCCTATATAAATCACTCAAAGCTTCAGTACCCTCTCCTGGAGTAACCACATTATCAGTGAGCTGGTATAAGCCTCTGGTTGAAACTGGGCATCTGCCTCTTCCAGCAGTTTCTTACCGTAGCCTGTATTTACCAGATTTAGCTGATTAACTAGGAAAAAAAATGTAGTTATTCTGGACTAAGTAGAAAAGCTTTTATGCTTTTCAGGCAAACAGGAAGGTGGAAGACTTCTCTGAAAAGCCCGACAGAATCAGGAAAGCCATTGGCACCAGATCTCAGAACACCTCAAAGCCAATATTCACACACAGAATCTTTTTAAAGTTTCTTTCTATAAAATACAAAAATCTTTTTATAATAACTTCTGTCAATAATAAGGTAAAAGGAGGAAGTCCCAGTCATCAGAGAGAGTGGGGATGCAATTGATCAAATCACCATTGTGCCTCTGAGAGAAGGAAGAGAAGCCAGGAAGGAACCTGGCAGGGCTTCCTAAATAAACTGATTTATCCAAGACTAGTGAAGAAATAGAAAATATGAAAAGAAACATGAAGAAAAAGCCAAAATGTCAGCAGCTGCATGCACATGCTTTCAAAGCTCAAAAGAGTCTAAGACATGAGGGCATCATTCAAATACAAACCCAAAAATTAATTTACAAGCTCAAACAACCACAGATTCAGCACAGCACATCATGGTTCTGAGGTTGACTTTTAGACCAGTCTCAGATGATCAAGCTTTTTTCCAGCATTGGGGGACTGCTAAAAAGTTGTCCATACTCATCATTGCAGCAAAGGAACCATGAGAAAACCCCAGGGAGCCTTCATCCACTGTAGAGGAAACCACAGGGGAAGAAGCTGAGGGCAACCAGTGACAAATAAAACTTTTTGAGAAAGCCACCAAGATGAGGAAGGTCATGGGAAGTTCATTTTCTTTGACAGGAAATGGAGCCAGGTTTTCTCCCAGGTACCTCAACCCAAAGTTACCGCCCAGTTTTGAAACACTGAGAATGGAGCACCCACCCCAGGATGGCAACAAGCATGGGAGGAGAGTTTTCCAGCAGCAGGGAAGAGACAATCTTCCTGTACTGATGGACAAGAAAAGGCTCCCCACACATATCCACACAGGTTTTGCAAAGTTGTCACATCTTAAAGTAAACAAAGCTCCTCAAACCACGTGACCACTTAAGAAGTGACAAGTTTTCCATCTGAGTCAGTATTGTCACTGCCAATAAAAACACCCCAACAACAAAAAATCTAAAAGCACTCTTAAAGATATCCTTTCTCTTAAGACTTTTTTTTTTTCCTTCACTGTAGTTTAACTAACTGGTTTGAAGCCCCTGCTTTTGGTATCTTATCAAGATGCTTCACAGCAGTGCCTGTGAAATCTAAAGAAAAAATCAAGTTCAGGGAGGGTTCTGGGTTCTTGCTGCTTAGAGAGAAGGTACTGAGCTTAGAGAATGCTCTCTTTTGCTACTCCTCAGCACCTCTGTTAGGCAAATATGAGCTGTCAATCCACAATTATGATCAAGGAAGAATATGCAAAGGCAAAGTGGAACTTTTTAACAGGGATTATTCAGCAAAGGTTCACTGTTAGCATGTAAGAAATAAGATGTGGGAAATAAATCTAAATTATACAGCAGAAAAAACAATCTGTGCAAACTGAATCAAGATCATAAGCTCTAGTTCACAAGCTTAGCAGAAGCGGTACGGTATAATTTACCAATGTAAAACTATATTCTAGTCAAGCACTTAAATATAATAGTAAAATAACAAGGTTAATAACCAGATTAACAACCACAGCAACCCTTAAGATCACTGAGATGAGATGGACAGATGAGCTGGCATGCAAGTCATGCTGGGATCCAGGGGAAAAAAGGGACTGCAATACGTATGGTTCACTTCCAGGGAGATTACAGGTGCTGAGTGTGGGAGCTCTGGAGAAAGCAGGGGCTCTGATGAGCAGGAGCCACACAGTGCTGCTGGGGCTCACTCACATCATGCAGGTGAGACTCTCCTCACTAGCTGAACACTGGCCTGATGCAGCTCAGATGGGGGATGGAACTGGATGATTTTTAAGGTCACTTCCAACTCAAAATATTCTATGATTCTATGATTTCAGTAATGCAGATCAAAATGTAATTAATGCAGTGGGGCAAGAACTCCCAGAACCATGTTTTGTTCTCAAAAGCAAAAGCTCCTAAGAACAAGAAAATCAAATTATTTCCTTGAGGGCCAAAATGCATTCCACCCCTCAAAAAAAAAAAAAATTTAAATCCCTTTAAACCTTTCCCATTTCAGCCCTTTGTAAATGCCTAGTTACAAACTGTTTTCAAAGGGAAACCTAAACATGCACCCAGAAATATTGCAAAAGGATTATTCATGCTTTGCAGAAGGTGAAGAAATGCTAACCTAGAAGACCTTTTCTGACCAAGAGTGAATCGGATGATTTTGCATTGAGATGAATCCCTGGGAGATGCACTGTGACAGGAAAGAAAAAGCGGAAGAGAACATTGAACAAAGAAACTTTTTTTAATTTTTTTTTTAAATGCTACTGAACTTAGTAACTGGTTGTAGGGAGAAAAGGGGTTTTAATGAATTTCACAGGAATATAAAGCTTTTTGCCCAAGTACGACTTCAGGTCAAAATCACTACAGTCTGAAATTAATTAATTTTTACAGAGTAATGAACATGAAAATCTGCATGCAACCCCCAACCCTATTGCTCTTTTCCTCACTCCTTTATTATATATATTTTCCGTAGAATCTGTGCACTTTGACTTTAGTACATACTAAGAAAACATGACATTGAAGATCTTCAGGATATACATATTTTTCAATTATTTGAAAGCCAGCCCAATCTACACAATGGACTGAAAATATCAAAACAGTGTTCAGCACTTCTGCATGTTTGACAGAAAAGTTGCAGAACTTCAAATGCATATTTATTTTACAGTAATTATTTCCTGTACATACATGCTGTAGGAACACTGTGTCTTCCAGTTACACAAAACTATTGTTTACACATGAATGAGCATAATTTGTGAAGAAAGACATAAAAGCCAAACCCAAATAACCTCTGAGTAATCTCACTAGGAAGGCTTCAGTTAAACTGTTTATATCCCTCATAAGGCAGCACTTAAACCAGCCTTCACCTCAAGGTGTGCTAACACAAACAAGCCTCAGTGTGAGATACATAAAAACAAAAAGCCTTCAAACTTTGGCAATTGTGCAAATATTATTTCTGGTTTTAATTCTGCTTCTTATCCCCACTCAACCCTCCCTGTTTCAGCAGTGCAAGGATCAGACCAGGAGAAGGCTGCCCATGCATTCACTGGGGTACTGCCTCAGAAAACTGCTTTTATTTCAACCTGGGCAGAGCACTCCCAGCATTAAAGACACTTAAGGAACAAAAGCCCTTTCTATTCATCTGTACTCTGATCTAGGAGTGCCAACAAACCTACTATGAAAATAATTTTTCATGTAAAGTCAGCAGCATATTATTTTTGACCAAAAAGTCTAGATTTGATTTTGATTGCCACCAGGCATTATGAGCTCTATTTCTTTTACCACTGTCAGAGTAACCCTTCCCCACAGTGGAAGGTAACCCTTCCATTTCTTAGTGAGGACTGAAACTCCTGTAAATCTGAGAACTGAAGTTGGTTTTCATATGCCTAAAATGTATGTTTTCTAAGGGAAACAATGTGCATGCTTTGTGAGTAGAGAGAAGCAAAAGGAATAGTGAGAAAAACATCCTTTTACAATCCTGGGGTTACTTGATCCAGTTAGGATGTTACACCCATTGGGGTGCAGATTTCCAGCACTGAGAATGTATTTAAACACATTTTGATTTCCAAAGGCTTGAAGTCAATTGCTACCCAGCATTCCATTCCCAACACACTTTATTCTAGAGCAGAACTAAAGAAAGGAGTTCCTTTGGCTTTTTAAGACCTGCAATGAGAAGCAAAAATGGAGATAAATAATGAAAAAACCCCCCGACTTTAAGGAGATTTGCCCACCTGGACTGCATTTCTGGCTGTGCTTTGAACTGATGCTGCAGAGCTTGTGGGGGCTGTTGGCACAGGGTCTGGGGCGGAGCGGGCACCTGCTGCTGAGGGACCCCCAGCTGGCCCTGGGATGGGGGCCCTGCTTGCTGGGACGGATGGTGCTGGGGCTGCTGCTGCTGCTGCTTGTACCGAGACAGGCTGAAGAAGAGGCCCAGGATGGCCTTTAGATTCCCATTCCTGATTTCTGCAAGGCAAAGTTGAGAAGTCACTCGTCAGCCATCAGTAGGTGTTTTCTCTCCGCCAGTGTAGCGGGTCAGCCGCTGCATCCCCAGAACACTGTCTGAACAGAGCTCCTTTGCGATATCCTTTAGGGTAAGTTTCTTTCTGCACATCTAATTGGCATTACAGTTGATTGCCAGTGAGCACCAATGACAAATAAATCACTAATCTCTCCCCTGTGGTGACTGAGCAATATCTCACGTTGCTGCTGCAGTCTGTGTTAATGCCAGTGTGCTTAAAAAGCAAGTCCCTTTAAATCTTTCCTTTAAACTAATGTAGCTAAAACCCCAAAACAGAACCCTCACAACAACAACTGTATTAGGACAGCACACTAAATGATTTCTCAGACCTAAACTTGCACGAGGAGGAAACTATTCAGTTCTCACACATATTTCTGGAATATCAGAATAATCGTTTCCACTATGAGAATTTGATACAAGTTTTGCACTAGAAAATATGGTTATTGGGTGACATAGCTGTATGCAAACAGGTAATTACCAACTTTGATACTATCACAAGCTGATAAGGGATGGGCACCCAAGGTACCTAAAGATAGCTTGACAGCCACTGTATAAACTTTCCAACTCCTGAATGTCATCTTGCTCTTTTATGCAGTATCAAATGCAAAAATGTAAAAGCAAACAGAAATACAAAGATGAAGAGGTGTATCAGACCATGCACTTAACAATTATATCATAATTAATATGCAAGAGGGCAAATTCTTCCTTGCAGGCAACCTTAATGTGCTGTGACTTAATTATTTAGCATGTTTAATTTCCTAAATTTGAAAAGTGAATTTAAAAAGCTACATCAAACAGCTGAACTTTTGCCTCTGTGTTGTACAGATCACTTGAACTAAAAACTGACTGTTGCCCTGTGATAAAGAAAGAAAAGGACATGCGGCAGGACAGTGGCCAAGCACAAAGGCAAGAACCACAATTTTCCTTTGGTTCCAGTTCCAGCTGAAAGGTTGCTCTGAGTTTGTGATGGGCCCCACTCCATCCTTTACTCCCTCTCCCAGCCACATTTCTGCTCACATTGCCCACCTTTGCTGTACAAACAAGCTTCTGCTCCTAACGCTAAGCACTTTACCCAGTAGATCTGAGGCTCCAGGTTTAAAACCGTTGTTTCCCGTCCTGTACCAGCTTCCAGCTTTGGTCTCCTTGTCCACCTGCACCTCAGTCTACTTCTCTTCACAGCCACTAAGATAATTTACTTTCTTTCTGAAATTTGTCCCAACCCATGCCCACATCTCCAGAGAATACTAGCCCTTCTCTAAGTGCCCCTGGCCATCACCCAGACTCAGGATATTCCTTTCCTCTCATACTTCTTGACTCAGTCTCCCTGGCCATTTTTTTCCTCCCTGTGCTCCCTCCATCAGCACTCTCTCCCACCACCGAGCTCCCCCCAGTCCCTTGTTTAAAGGATTATCATTCCCAAGGCCTTTCAGCTTTGTTCTCTTGGCCAATTTTAGTCTCTTCCTGAACAGTGGGGTCCCAAAAAGTCCTGCTTGTTTCCCCTTTTCCCAGCCACTCCTGCTCCTGTGCAGTGCCATGGAGAAACCCAGCCTTCTCTCACTGTACCAGGCAGGTTCCTTCTACAATCTGCAGGTTCTCTCCAAAAATCTGTGTTTATCTTGGGAGGACAGGGATGGAAGCAGAACAGACACAAAATGCAGCAGAACACAGTAGAAAGGATTTCCTTATCTCCAGTAAAGAACTCAAATTACGCATGGGAACTGTAAGGAAAGTAGCATTTAATCACAGGTTGAAGCATAACTAAACAGATCCAGAGGCACTGGGAAGCTTAACTGCACAAATACAGGCCAGAAGATAAAAGAAATTACCATGGGCCTGTTTGTTTAAATTTAGCAAAGCTATAGGCAACTGGAAACTGATTTCTATGTGAAGTGAGAGGCAATTATAACAATAACCCACCTACAACCTGTTGCTTTCTATGGTTGCCTGTATTCTGCTGTATTTATCAGAAGAGAAACCTGCTTTTGACAAAATAATCAAAACAAGAACACTTTTAATGAATTAGAGCAGTCCCTTTCCCTCTGGATTTGAAACAAAACATTTGAAATCTGACTTTCAGAGGTACCTCTGTTTCTTTCATCTTAAAAACTGAGGTAATTCTGGCAGTTCTACCCTGCACTCCATACAAAAGGAGTATTCCAAAGAGCACTTCTGCCTCCTGCACTCTGCACATCAGCAGTCTCAAATGCTTCCTGCTTCAAGTCCTCTCTAGCTCATGGTCAGCTCCAGTATCATATTGACTTAGATAAGGACAAGGATATCACCCACCCATTCTAAATATGGAGCCAAAAATTACTGTCCTGGATACTGGAAACAAACACTCCAGACACTTGAGAGGAAACTGAAATTTGGTTTTCCCAGGAAACCTCACAAATCCACTCTTTGGAGATTTGGGAACATCCTGGGATATCCCTCTCGGTGCTTGTTTCCCTGTATCACTGTTCCATGGTGCGTTCAGCTGATCATTATCCAGCTCATCTGTCATCCAAAAGATGTGCAGCTGCTTATCTGTCATACCAGTTTGAGATTCTACTGCACACTTATGTCCTCCAATATCTTCAATACCTTGAGAGCAAGGAGATATTGTGTGAAGCAGAGCAAGCTCCGCTGGGCAGCTGCAATTCCTAAAACAAGTCTAAGAGCAGGGGTATGGAAAGACAGTTCAAAGAATGAACAATAAAAAAATTGCAGCAAGAAATGAAAAGAGATCTCCAGCTCTCTGTAGCTTCTTTAGTAACTACAAATGGAGATTTTAGGTTTTTAAGAATCTTTGATAAGGGGATGCCTCTTTGCCTCCACATTCCTGAGGAAGAGAAGCCTCTGGCACAGCATGGTCATCATCAGTGATTGCAGATCCTCAGCACCTCCACTGCATAAATTCATCAAAATAGACTCTGTGTGAGTGGCATGCACAGATCAAAGCAGGATTTTTCAATATTAGAAGGACATGACACATGCAGTCCCAAATTATTTCAACATTTAGGAGTCATCCAAATTCCAGTTCTGAATCATTAACTTCCCTCCACACTGAAGCTGCACTATTGAAAAATCTGTGCTCTTAACAAACCCAGGAGACTTCAGTGATTATTCCCATTTGGAAGCAATCACAACCTTTTCCTTCCTCCTAGATGAGGATCTGCCAGTGAAGTAAATAAAGTTGTTTGCAGTTGACCTAGCAGGTCTTGGCAACTTGCACAGAAACACTGGCTTGTTTGGTAACAACATTCCTCACTTTAAATGATTCTGTGTTCCTCAACACAGTGCCACAGCAACTAGAAAGAGAAATTTACTTTACTGTTGCATTCAGTCTTTCAACTTATTTTATAAAAATACATTAATTCCCTCCCCCTCTCTAGCTGCCACCCTCTTCCTTCAGTGTTAGTGGTGGAGCCAGTAAACGCTCTCATTTATATGCTGGCAGCAAACATCACTCGTCCCTTCTTAGCTTCCGTGTGATTTAATACACTAATTCCTGGATAGTGCAAAAGAAAGGCAGAAATCCCAAATCAGCGAAGCCATGGGAAGCACATGTGTCCTGCTGGGCCTGACTTGTGACTTGGCAGGAGAGCCATGAGCATTAATCATGCTGTCCCTTCCCCAGCATGAACAACACCACGCTGCCAACTTTGCACACCCGGGCAGTTTTCTCATCACTGAACTGCTATTTCATTTAGGTTTTACCTTCTATCGAGACAGGTAAATAATGTGAAAAGTATTTTTACAGTATTTCCATGCTAAGGTCAAAATTGGCTTTCACAACTGACTCAGCTGCATTTTCTTTTTAATCATTTCCTGGCAAACAGATTTTCTGCTGTTTGAAGTTTTAGCTCGCTTTCTTTTCTTGACATGAGAATCCTTCTGATTATAGCTGAGCAACTGAGGCAGGTAAATGCTGGCAGCAGTCAGGTGGAGCATAGTAAAGCTTCTCTTTGGAGCAAAATATTTGTTATTGCTGTTCTAATCCAGCCTAAGAATACGTCTAACATTCAGCCTCCTCTTCTGCTTGCTGTGATGCATTCAGGTTAGAACAATGCATACTAAATCTCTGCTATTTTGCTGCAGCCTCCTCCTCCAAACTAAGTTTGTGAAGACACTCAGTCATCAAACCTAACTTTGAAGTCTCACCTGATGCCACACATTCAATTATTTGCTCTGTAAAGCACTGATGGAGATGTCATATCATATATTCAGCTACTGAACCCAACTGCTTTTCCAGCATATTTCAATGAAAATAAAAGTGAAAGCTGGTGCTTGAGGGTAACAAAGATCTGTTTGATCTCTTAATAAGATAATAGCTGAACAGCTTCTGAGCCAACAGGTACCATACATCCTGGCAAAAAGGAACAGAGTAAACCTGGTTTGGTTTCAGAAAAATTCTGATGCCCTTGAAAAGCAGAGTGATTAATTAGAGGTCAAAATGTCTTTTTTTTTTTTTTTTTTTTTGGCTCAAAACATTCGGATTTGACTGTTCTGTGCACTTGGAAACAAGAAAAATCTTTAAAATGAGAAGAAACCAGGATGGTTGTTTAGCTAAGAGAATAACTGAAGAAAAAGGAAATAAATTTTTCTCTGAAAAGATGAACAACGGACAGCAGTTCACTCATATCTGTAAAATATACACGGATCAATGTACAACTTATAGAACTGAGATAAGAAATTTCTGGTTTTTAACAGAAAGTAGTAAAGAAGTGACTGAATTCTAATTTGGTCTCATTGATTATTTTTACAAGTCAGCTGTGTAGAAACTAGATATGTATTTTATCCACCTTTCACACTGAGACAGGTAAAAAAAGAAGTAGATTGTCATCAGAGGTTTAAATTGACCTTATTAATCTTCCATTACACTCCATGTTCCAGTTGCAATCATAGGTAGTAATTCAGGTTCCTCACTTAACATGAAATCTTAAACGACCAATGGACTCACCTTCTGCTGACAGCCCCTGGATGTTAATCCCCTTAGCAGCCAAGAAACTCAGGCATGCATCTATGTTTTCAATCTGTTCAGGAACAAACAAAACAAACAGAAAAAAAGGAGACATAAAAAGAAAATGCATTGTAATAATTATTTACTTCCATCTACCACCACCCTTGAGTGCACCCAGACTCTGCATCCCATAAAAAGTCCCTTTGCTCGTGAAGTAGAAACCACAGCACGAAACCCTCTCAGTTACTGAGGTCCTAAATGGATTATTCCATTGATTATAAACTGATTATTCCAGGGGTCAGGGCTTTCTGCTATTTGCATTTGCATGAAGCAGGTTAGCTCAAGCCCTAGCCACAACAGGCGATGGCTGCACTTCTTACGAGAGGGCCGAGGATGTTCTGCGCCAGGATCCGTAACCAACATCAAGCGTAACAAACACGAAACCCAAAATAAATACGGAGGCCATTTGTTTGACAAGGCAGATTGCCACTTACTCCCAAGCTGACAGCTGGCAAAAGTTTCCAGCCACACCAAGAGATGGATATAAAAGGTGTAACTGGAAACCCCAGCCGGAATCTGAAGCGCGTTCCCTGGCGGCATTCCCCGCATGTCGGGAACACCAGGGTGAGGGGCGTGCCCTGCCCCTCACAGACATGGGACAATGGCAACAACTTCCATGGGATGAAATCAATTTTCACCAGGTAGGGACTAGTGCACAGCAGGTCTGGCTGTCAGCTGCTTTACACAGCTCTGGTTGCTATACAAAGACTGGACTCAAACACTACCTCAGTGTTGCATTTTATCTTCTTTTTTGCCAGTCAGGGTTAAATGCTCAAGGTGGAGTTTCTTGTTTGGACTTAGATGTTTATTAATTCTTATCTACATTACAGTCTCACAAACCAGCAGTTCTACAGCAATTCCAGCTAACAAAGTAAAAATGGCTCCCATCTCTCCCTCTACAAGGCCTTTTAAGGATAAACTGTCCAGCTAAGAAATGACACCTAAATTATTTTTACTTTTAACCCAATAACCAACTACCCCTGGCCCACAGGGTGGACTTTTCTACCCAATTACAAAATACCACCCAGAGCCATGGAGAAGGTGGTGAAAAAAGACTGGCCCTGGCCCTAAAACCTCCATCTTGCTTTATATATATATTACTATATTCTAAAACCTTAAACTCTTTAAGTTTTGTACCATGTGATATTACACACTACTATTCAAACTACACCTACCCATAATCCCAGTGCTATCACTCAACTTGGGAAGCCTTCTCCACAGCCTCAGGTCAATGCAGCATTTGCTTGGGGGTCAGTGCCTGTCAGCACAGAAAGTCTGAAATTCTCAGTGCCCAGGGTTCCAACACCTAAGAAAGAGAACTCCAGAGAGGCTGGATGAGTCAGGAATGTTGTCTGCTCTATCTCAGCACTACAATAGGGATCAGCCTCTCACCTGATTTCCCACCAAGCTCCCACTGAAGCCCTGCTGTCATAACCAGAAGATGCCAAGAGATGCCAGCCCTCACCCCAGACCAAAGAAAGCATTTCCATGCCAAAGTCTAAGCTTGGACACCTTGAGGGGCTGCAGAGAACATTTTAGGAAATACCATATTTTGTGTGTGGTTACACAAAAAACTGTTGGATGATACCATTGGGCAATCTTTTTTATTTAACCATGGTAATCAGCAAGTGATAAAATACAGTCTTTGTGTTTGAACATCTCTCAAACATTAATTTATTAATTCCAGAAACACTGCAACCAAACATGGCATCCACTGGATAAGAAAGGTGACAGACACCAAGCACACTTGGTCTCATGTAACTATCTTTATTCTGTGAACTGCTGAGACAACAAAAGGAAACATGAAAAATCCATCTGCCCTGTCACCTCCTGCCTGCCCTCAAAAAATACACAACTGAGGGCTAAGGCAGGATTTTAGACCCTGAGCTCCCTGTCCTTCTGAAAGTAATAAAAAATTCCAGGGAGCTAGTATTTTTCCCACATGGATTTCTCTCTGAGTAATTACTTTATTGTCTATAACTTTAACAATAAAAACATTTTCTTCTATCAAGGGGAGGCGGGTAAATTGCTGAACTGTGATTTTAACAATTAGAAACAGTTTATCAACCTCATTATACTTTGAGATATAATATAAAGTACACAAAGTATATAGTACACTTTGAGTAAATGATATACTCCGAAATGCAGGGAGCTACCAAAGAATACATTTCCTGTACTGCTCAGACCTTGAGGCTTGGAGCAGGGTGCACTTCAAAGGTTCATTTATCCATCCAGCTCAGTATGGTCCAACAGTCAATTGACCCATTTCCTTCGTCAGTGCTCAACAACCTTTTCAAGTTTCCAACACGGACTCGCCCGGAAAACCAAAGTCCACCTTTTCAAGAATAAACACTACATAAAAGGATCAATCCATTCCTAGTGCCTACACCTAGCAAGCTGCATCATTCCAAGAGCATTTCCAGACTTCCACAGCTGTGGGTAGATGTCTCCTCTCCAAAAAACCAGGTTAGTGACTGAAGATAAGCAGTATCTCACCCCCACTCCAGATCTGCAGTACCTCTCTCAGTCCTGCTCTGCTTGCTTCTCTTCCCATGCCCCTCATCTTTGCTTAAACTCTCTTTTAGGCAAGAGTGAGCACAGCATTAAGATTTACAGCTGGGTCATGAGTTCCTCATCTATGTCCTCGTTTTTGGTGCTACTGAGCAGTCTTTGCTGACATCCTAGTCTCACCCTATTCAGATTCAGGGAGTCCCCTTTAAAATAATTCCACTTCTCCTCTGGGATAACCCCCCCCCAGGTTTTCTGAGCATTGTAGTCACTGAATTAAGATAAATCACCCCCATCCTCAGACTGATGGATGGCTCTCCATCTCAGGTCTGTATTTGAACCTCAGGTTGAGCAACCCAGAACCTCACTGCCATATGAAAGGTCAGATGGGCTGCCTTGCCACACCAGTGGTAATGCCTGGCCAAAAGCTGTGAGAAACATGGGCTCTTGGTGCCCTGCTGGTATGGAAAATACCCTAATTTCACCAGGCATGACAAAACAAAGTGGGAGTAACAGGGATGTGCAAAAGTACACCCTTTACGTTCAGAAAATGAAGAACTAGGATAAGATCCTGTGGGGATGTGCAGCACTGCATATATGAGGAACTCACTAGAAGAATAAAACTGAAAGATATAAAGGCATCAATGACTCTGCTAAGATTTACATAATATCTGTGATATTAACAACATTACGTGGTAGCATGGCAGGAATGTGAGGAATTGGTTGATTTTGAAGGAAAAATAGATCTTGAAAAGGAAAACAGGAGGAAATTAGAGAAAATCCAAGGAAGTGAAACACTGAATGCAGGACTATCACTGAAATGATTAAAATTTAGTGCTGGTAAGAATTCAAGGTCCTTACCACAAAACAACAGCTGGCCTGAGTCAAGAACCCTGATCTTGGCCGAATCAGTTTAATGCATCAGAAACCATGCTGCTTGTTTGAAGAGATGACTTCCCAACAATGCAACATGTCATGCATTTCACTCATAAAAAAAGCTCCAAGGAAGGATTCTGCCCCTGGCCCCTGCTGTATTAACTATAAATAATATGAAAATATTTTTTATGGAGAAAGATGCCCCCAGTGCAAACAGGGCTGGACACAGCAAGCTATGATAGTTGGATCATTTAGATGCGTGTAGGATAGAAGTGAAGTTTCTAGATAGATCTCAGCTAGATGGAATTTTTTTTTCCCTGTGAGGGTGATGAGGCCCTGGCNTCTGGCCATGGCAGGGAATTGGAAGGAGATGGCCTTTACAGTCCCTTCCAACCCAAACCATACTATAATTCCAAGCAAAACCCCAACGACTGCAACCTGGTGACCTCCAACACAAAGTACAGTTGCCTCCTTGTAATTACAGCATTCAGCAGCAAATCATCACCCAGACTCTATGGGCCCTTTTTTTGCCAAGTCCACATATTGCTTAAACCCTTAAAGCAGATGTGAAAGGACTGGATTTGCCAAAGGGGAGTGGATATTTTCTCTTTCACTGTGAGATGCAATTGTTTTTTGGCTGACAATTCTGATTTCTCATTTGCTTTGTCAGCAATGTTTAACACAGCAGAAGGAAAGCAGGAAAGATGGCAGCTGGAGGCTTTCATTCCCTGCCCACCCAAAACAGGGGAAAACTGTGCAAAAGAAGAAAAACCAAGCACAGCCACCCACAGTGATCATCTTGCTCAGAAACATTACCAGGGGTATCCAAAACTGAGCCTTATTAAATTTCCCAGCCAAAACAATCAAATGAATTTGCAGTTTTAGATCGCCACATTTAAACTATTTTGGGTGTAATCAACCATCAATGTGTGCTATCAGTCCCACTTCCTTTTATGATGGGTATTTATTCCGGAATGTCCCTAAATGCCAACCAAGGAATGCTGAGCCCACACCAGAGGGGCGGCCAGCCTCTAGAGTTCCTCCTCCTTTCTCTTAATTAGGAGATTATGAGGAAAAAAAAAAAAACCAACAACCTTGTAAAATTAAATTTCTGCTCAGACATAACCTATCAAGTGTCATCACTCCCATTCTCATACGCAGAGAAAGAAAAGCTATTGGAAAATTTCCTATTAACATCAATAACCTGACAAGGTGGGAACAGAAGGCATCATGGCTCAGTGCTGTACATAGAGAACTGTCCAAGACCAGATCATCACACAAGACTCTGTGCTTGTCATACAGCAGCAATTTCAATGTCTATTCTTGCCAGTGCTAGAGAGAAAACATGACCTGGCCTGTATGAGCAGAACAGGATATTCCAGAAATAAAAAAAAAAACCTAAACAAAATATCCCCATCCTGTAGCCTGTAAATGGAGACCCACAGGTGTGGGTCTGATGTGTTGAACTGATGTGTTGAACATTGACTACATCCCACAAAAACCTGAGTATGGACACTGCCTCCAGCCAAAGCTGTCTGTCCAACTCTGCCAAGTCAAATACACCAGGTAAAGGATAACCAGTGCTGCCCTTGGCACAGACAAGGATGTTTTTCCTCAAACAAAAACCAGAATTAAACTTGTTGTAGGTTCCTTCACTTACAAACCACGGAAAGTTTCTCACATTGTGATGCAAGACCTCTGCTCCCAAATTTCACAGTGATAAATGAAGAGCTTTGATGAGCTTATCCAGAAAACCCACTTCTTATATTGAAACCAGTGCTTTCCATGTAACTTGTGGCTCAACGTTATGTGTAGTATATTAATTTTCAAAAGAAAAAAGACTGAATACACATGGAAGTTTTTAAGGCCTCACAAATCTTTATGCAGTATTCCAGCAGATTTCACATACAGTGCAGAAACTGTACTGTAGGAAATAGCCTAACACAAGACATTTCTTAGGACAAAATCTATTTCTTGTCTGTATTTTTGAGTAAGGCTTTTACCCTCATATTTTTATATCGTAAAGTTCAGAAAGAGCCTTAATATCTTAAGTCATTACATTGACAAATCTTAGAACCCTCGAGTTTTGGGGGAGGAAGGGCTCTCCATTCCAGTAATAGCTTATTTGCTCTATTTTCAAAACATAATTATATATAAAAAATTCCAAAGCAGAACTGCAAATTCCATTTGTCCCTAAAGGATATAAATACTAACTCTTATTGTTCTGTTTAAAATAAATCTTCATCAGTACTTATCTCATTCAAAATGTATCTTTTTAAAAAGAAAATAGTACATTGATCCCAGTGCTCATCTGCTGCTCCTGACTACTTGGATAAAAATGTCTCCCAAAATTAAGTTTCAGGATTTTGACAAAATTTGGTTGGGCACCTTAGAAATAAAATAAAAGATATAGTGGAAGGGCAAATGAAGCTATTCCATATTCTGAAGCCAGGTTGTGACAGATATACCCACAGAAACAAAAATCTGCTCAAATATACATGAAGAGTTGACTCTTCTCTTAAAATTGATTTACTTTGGGTTTTTAAAGACAAGGAGAGTTTGGGCACTAGTCTAAGGCTGGAGAACCAGCCTAAGCCTCATCTTGTGCATCCTCTTCTCTTTGACCCTGGTAAAACCTTTGCTGTCCTGTGTTTCCAGCTCTTCCTGCAGAAATAATGGGACAAATATTCAACATTCACTTCCAACATGCCCAGTGTGAATAGAAATGAGGGCAGTAAACCCCACAGGAGAAAACAGTGCTTCACACTGGCCAAAATTCCTAATGACAACAAAGAGCATCCAAGGGGCATGACTGTATTCTGAATGGATTCAGGCCATCCAGGGCAATTCCCAAGGTTTGCCAAAGCTGATCTGCTCAGGGACAGACACATGGAGGGTTGTAGAAATGCTCCTGCTTTATTCAGCTTTTCAGGTTCCTTTCAGGTTGTTTTTTTTTCAGATTTATTTAAAACTGAAAGTTTCCCATGGGGAAAAACAAAAGGAAAGAGCAATTTCTTTGAAAAATATCCCTGGAAATATTATTTTTGGATTAGCTCTTCAGAATCAGACCTTTGAAAAGCTGAAGTGGATAATTTGTGAATAATTTGAAATCTAAATTATGATTAAGCAACAACAAGATCGACTTTGCAAAACTAGTGTCAACAAAAAATCCTGCCTCTGGAGAAACATTAATTTAGGATATAGATTAAACTCTCTTGACAATATTTTAGCACGTGCCACAGTTACCTGTATTTCTTGGTGCTGAATCTCTGTTCAAATGTAACCGAGAAGAGGAAAAGGTGGGGAGAAGCTGTGGCTGTGCTCAGTAAACCCAGAATGAGGACAGCAGTGACTCTCATGGATGCATTATTTCCACCTTCCCTGGCTGCTCATGGAAGACCCTTTTCCATCCTGGGGTTCCCAGGCTGAAAGCTATGTGCTGTGCAATTGGGAAAAGGGGGAATGGCTTTAAATCGAGAGGGAGCAGGTTTAGATTAGACATTAGGAAGAAATTCTTCCCTGTGAGGGTGGTGAGGCCCTGGCACTGATGCCTTAAGTTTTAGCTTCCATATTTTCACATTCTGTGCTGCCTGGGGGTGCAGTTCTGAGCCTCACATTCAGTGCTGCTGAGCTCTCTTCACAGAGTAGGGAGACAAAACAAATCCTTTTCCTGCTAGCGACCAAGGACAACTTTTAGGCCCAAAAGCACAAACAAGGGTGGCTGGAGGGAGGAACAAAAAGGATGGGACCTCACAGCCTGAAGCTGGAATTGGACAATTAAACCCCAATATGCAAATGGACCAAAACATATAGAAATGTAATACTTCATGACCTGTCAGCCATTTTTGAGACCATTCTTAGTCTACCTTGGGTGTAGCACTGGTTAGGCTCCTGCAGGGGCTGACAGTTGTTCCTTTCTAAAAAAGGTGCCTGGGAAGGGAGCTGAGGGCAGAGCTCGTTCCCAGGCGCAGGGCTCCCTCCCGCTGGGCTGACAGGACATTCTTGTGTCTGCAGGCCTAGGGCTCACAGCTTCACCTGTTCCCAAGGGATTTGCTCCAGTGGCACCAACACACAAGTGCCCCCTCCTTCCTTGCACCTGGATCCTGGATAACAACTCCTACTGAAATTCCCCTGCATAACTGCTCAGAACAAGTGCAACAATACCGCTTGTGTATTTAAAAATAGCTCTGCACAAACCCCAGAAGAATGAAATGCTCCAGATATGCACTACCTTCAAGGAACAGCTAATTCAAATAACCATTATCACACAGTTACAGTGTATAAGCAATGGCTGGAAATGAAAGATCTGTGACAAGACACAGAGACAAAAACTTCATTTCTCTGGACTGTTTAATTCTTTTTAACAGCTATGATCTGTTCACACAGATATTCCACAGTGATGAGCTTATCACTGCATCTCTTGTAAAAAGAAACACCCAGGCATGAGAAGTAATTTCCATACAAGCAGCCTTAGTTCTTATAGAACCAAGCTGAAGGAGAATAATAAAAGAATTTTTACTTCCACCTGTCCTCAAATCAACGTCCGTGATTTCCCAGTGTTCCCCACTTATGCCAAGCATAGTAAGAAGCTGTGTATTTGCAAAGTATTGGAGAAAAGGTCTACTTATGTAATGGTTTTATATCAGTAATGGTTATGGCAGAAAATTTTGTTAATACTGCTTTCAGACTTTGGTGTGGGTGTAACTATATAACTGGAAGCTACAGATATCTCCATATGGAGAATATGTGGAATGACCCTGGCCCCTCAATCCATTGGCTGTTTCATGTATTTAGTCCATACAGGGTGGGCAGAACCACAGGTATTCAAAATGCAGCAATTCCATTTAACTGTGATGTAAATGATCAAATAGAATCTAACTCTGTCTTTATGGACAAGCTCATATATTTCATTTTTTCCATGAAAATTATTTTGTGGCTCTTTATCAAACCTCACCCTGTTTCTGAGATAGATGACGTACAAATCCCTGCATCACTGTAAAGGGTGAGGAATTGAGAGCAGCCCACTGGGGACCACAAAGGTGATCCATTATGGGACTGAAATCAGTGTCAGCAGCAATGTCTCCAAAGGCACCCTACACACCCACCCAATGCAGGAGGCACACACTACCTTATCACCCATCCCTGTGTGCTGAAAGATGTCTGGAAGCCAAACTCTCCAGAAATGAAACAAATCTCTGTTTAGTGACACTGCCATGTCTCATGGCAGGGAGATGCACCTATTGATCTCTCCTGATCTGGTCCAGCTCTATTTATCCTGTTATTTTCTATGTAGGATGATGGGGAGGCATAGTGTGGTTTTATTTAGACTGCAAGCTCTGCAGCACAGAAACCTCTGATCCAACCATGCCTGTCTCACTGATTACCATGCACAAATGGTAAGCATGGCAGCATAACAACAGTCTGGGTATCTGGAAAAAAACAGAGACAGTAAAATCAATCTTATCTTGGAGCAAGAGTCATATAAACTGAGGCTGAAGGACAGATAAGTACGAGCAACCTGGCAGACCATCTCTGTGGTAAATCATTCCTGTCTACATCACATCATGTACATCGTACATGACCAACAGAAACCCTGAGAGCTTAAGGAAAATTCTTTTAACATTCCAGAACTTGCTCTTTGGCCATGTCCCTGCACAGGCAGCCACAGAAGCTAAGCTGGTGTCTGTCACTGGCCAGGCTGGCACAGCACTGGAGGATGTCCTCCCCCTCAGCTGACCTTCAACTGTGAGGGACTGCACACCACAGGTTAGGGCCAGAAGACACCCATCTGTTACCGTGGTAACATCAAACCAGATTAAATTTCCGAACACATGCTCCTGGTAAGTTACAAGCTCCCCAGGCAGAGCAGGGGAAGGCTTAGGTGATGGGAAAGTTCCCTTTACTACATTTGCTCAGCCTCGGAGTTGGATTATTTGAAAATACATGGCTATATTTAACCCCTGGGATACATTTCTGAAAATCCTACGCTAGGAATTCACAGAGAAAAAAACCTGCTTGTGATGCTTTTGATCTTCCAGCAGGGCTGCTCCCCTGAATTAGCAGCACATGCCCTGGCAGCAGAGCCCTCCTTGGCTTTGGGACTCAGAGGGGGCTGGAGCAACAGCCTGGCAGATTTATTGCACCTTCCTATGGCAACGTTTGGACAACACTGGCTGTATAAAACTGCTCAACACAGGAGGAGCAGGTTAAAGTGGGCGCCTGCTCCCGAAAAGCAGAGACAGAATAATTTTCCGTGAGAAAACAAGCAACTAAGAATTCTTTTTTTTTTTTCATACAGCAGCTATTTTTAGTTATTTGTACATAACACAGCAGCTCCCTCCCTTAGTGGTATTACAGACACACAGAGCTGCTTGGGTCATGCAGATGGTTTCAGCTCGTGTTATTCCTTCCAACCAAACCATGAATGTGTGAGCCCAGCTATCCCCTGTAAGTATGGGCCACATCATGGCAGCACTCACATCTGTTACATCAATTCATTAAAGCGTTCTTGAGAAGAAGAACACAGAAATACGGGTAACACATGCCACACACACAAATTAGTAATGGAGCTTTTAACATCTATGCTCTTTCGATAATAATAAAAAAAAAAAAAATTCATGGAGCTGGCAAGGATCACACTGAGAAGGGGACTGGATACCTTTCTCCAACAGCTGAATTAATATTCTCAGTAATGTTCAAAATCAAGGTCTCCACCATGCTGGAAAATTTCCATAAAAACTGTTCCTTAGGTGTCCCCCACATTACAAAACAGCTCATTATCAGAACACAAGAAACCAGTCAAATATTAAAATTATAGTCAAATTCCCATCACTGGAAGTAAGGTTTCCTTACAAATTAAGTTGCTGTACTGAAAACACAGCCTTCATCCCAACTTCCATACAGTTCTTGGGAAGAAATGCTGGCTCTTGCAGTCAGTACAAGATCCTTTGTTTGCAAGACAAACGGCAGTAGGAAGACTGAGTGATATTAGTTTTACCACTACAGCTTGGTATCTGCATCAGAAAGATAGGATTCTTAAAAACTTCCCGTCAACACATGAAAAAAAAATAAATAACCTCCCTTTTGCTATTTGAGAACAGACACTTACAGACACAAAGTGATCCTGAAAAATATTAAAGTCCGAGCACCAACCCATAAGGCAACCCACAGTAATTTCCTGGCCTATCTATAGGAGGTGCTGTGGTGTTTGTTAAGCCTTTCTGTTGCTCCAAATTCTTGTCCTGGGTGTCCCACAACTTCCCCAGACATGGGAAGATGAAAGTCTGGTGTATCCACCCACAGGTTCCTCAATCCTCTTCCTTTCAGCACATTTCAGCTTTGCTACATTCTCATACATATATAATGTAGCACAGACAACTCACACACTCTGGGTTTTGTTTACAATTTTACAAATGTAAGTGGTATGAACCCTTTTACAAGAGGTAACATTCAGCACTGGCAAAGGCACCCACATCAATAAGAATAATCTATAGTACCTGGGAGGGCAGGAACTAACCTCCCATAATCTGCAAGATGCCACATGTTAAACTCTGAAATCATGCCCTAAAGA
>VZUA01055780.1:41935-54980 GCA_013401035.1 Horornis vulcanius
TTTCCTCAAGCACTTAATCTCTCTTTTTATGCAGGAACTCTCTTTCAAGGATGAATGCTAAGCATAAACCCTTTGTTCATAAAGGTTCTTCATGAGGTACCCCAAGAAAATTATCAATAATAAAAATGAGCAATTACAAGCAATTAGGAAAATTTCTGCAACAATAATTACCAAGAAAATAAAAACAGAAATAAAATAGCAGCAAAAAACCACAGCAAAATAATAGCACTCAGTGTTCTTTTTTAAACAACATACAGGTTAGTAATTAATGTTCATCTTTCCCATTTCCTAGGACCATTTTTGAATACTAATCCTGTACCAAGTGAATTTAGGACACCAAACAGTGAATGACAAGAGAGTCAAAAGTGAAAGTAAAATGTGGCAAAAACCCAGAAGACAGATGCAGAAGTATTTATAATGTTATTTAAAAGGTAACATTCTGATTCAGACTGCCAGTTCTGCTTTACATTAACAGAAGTTTAAGATTTCCAGATTGTGAATAATGTTTCCTAAAGATAATTTTTGTAAAGTGTTTTTTTCAATTAAAAAAAAAATCGTAGTTGAAGAATATATACTACTATACACTAATATATGCTACATTACTATAGATACTAGTATTTACTAATGCTCTATCCCTAATCAGTAATCTGGTTAATTAATGTCCTTTTAGTCATCACCCCAGACCAGTTAAAGTTTTTGCCCTCTTACAGGGTGCAATTATACATATGAGGAAAGGGACTAAAATTCTGCATTTCTTGTGAAGTACCAATAAAGTTTTCCTGTCCGTAAGTTTTAAACAAGACTGAATGCTTCCAGGTATTTGAAGTAACACCTGTTCTTGCTCTGTACAAGTGAGGTTCAAGTCTCACAGAAGAGCTATCTCAACAAGAGGTTCTGGTTTGGAATACAAGTAGGCCAAGAAGAGCTGGAAAGCAACACCTACACCTTCTTTCATGTAAGACCCTCCAAAACTCAGTAACAGCTGCCAGCAAACAGGCTAGGAGGATGTGTACATCCAGTCTGTTACTGATGAGCAGCTGCTTCCAGGCAACCACTGCTGTGCAGTTCTGGGTACCCATCTTCATGTGGGCACTTTGGAGTAATCAGCTGAACCTGCTGCTAAAGTTGGAGGAATAACACTGACATGGGACACAGGGGTGCTTAGGAGCATTAGGAGCATGGGCATTGCTAGAGTGGAGCTTGCTTTCCTTCCATGAAATGATTTTCAGTCCTGTCTCAAACCAAGTAGGAAGGGCTCTGGAGCAAACCTGAGGATGGCATTAGTGAAGACTTCTTAGTGCTATCTCCTAATGAAACTCATATATGGAAATACAAAATCATTAATTGTAGCAAAGCCTATTGCTTGCGTGGTCTCTATACCACAGGAATGGAAAGTGATGTGGGACGCAATTAAATCAAGTAACAGACATACCAAGCATCTCAACAATTACCAAACAGCAAGAATGAACAGAGATTTTCAGATGAGTAATTTCTACTGGAGAAAAGCCATCAGTTTTATTATTGAACCATGCCTCAAACCTATCACAGCTCTTGGAAGGAATAAGCAAGCACGTAGATGACACCATGCAGCATGTTGTAATTCCCTAAAGTCAAGAAGTTACCAGCACTCTTGAAGAAACTAAGGTGATAAGATATAACGTGGAAGCCCTTTTCCAGATTAGTAGGAAAGACAAAAAACAGTTAGAAATTAATGTTTTTTAGCAGCCAAAGACAGGCAGCCAGGATGTGTACTGAGAGTCAACCACTTCAATATTTCTAAATGCACTTTGGAAAATGGAAGAAAGGGTGAGGAACGAAATTTGCAGAGGTTGGTGGGAGTCACTGAAACTACAGCTGACTTGAAGAGTTGTAGAAGGCAGCATTAAATGACTGCAATGAGAAAGCTCTGAAATTTAGAGGCAAAAAAAAGTAAAATAATAGGAACCAAAACCAGGAAAAATCCCACAGCTACTGGTTAGTTTACAACTGGATAAATGCTTTTAATACTCCAGTTATTTCTATCCAAATTTGTCATTTAAAAAAATGTTTTGGATTGACTGCATTGAAGTAAAGGAGGTGATTTTTTTCAGACTCAGACTTGTGTAGACAGGCAATTCCTGCCTCATCTTATCTGTGAACATGGGAAGGAAAACAGCAAGAAGAAAGGAATATGTCTTCTCTGGGGAACAGAAGAACCAATATTACATACCACTAAATCTGTACTGTAGAAATGCAAAGAAATTGTTGCCTGCTACTAGATTAAATTTACACTTAACATCATTTTCCAGTGATGTTAAAATCATTGTGTACCCAGACCTGAAAGCAAATTTTCACACCATCATTTAACATAGGCACCACACAAGAGTCAGCTGAACCTCTGTCTGTGTCAGATCTACCCAGCTGGCTGATGCTCAGGAAGCATTCCTACACAAAGAGAGAGAAGCAGAAAGCTGACATCACGTTAAGAGACCAACAGACACATCTGACATCCTTCCTGTTAAGAGACCAACTCCTCTCCTACTGCTCCTGAAGCCAGAAAATGATGAATTCCCTGAGCATATTTAATTTCCATAAATTATTGAAGCTTTTTGTCTAACTACAGTGGCTTCCCGTTTCTTCCTCTATGCCTCAGGAGGCCAAGGCCACTTCTAGCAGCCAGGGCAGTCAGATGAGGAATGAGAGATGCCAGTTTGGATTAAAATGAAACTGTTACATCTCTGCAGGTAAGAAAACAAAAGAACTCTGATTACTGGTACTCAGAAGTACTTTGAGTTATGGCAGGAACGGCACATCTTTCTGCTCATTTAACTTATATATTCCTTAACGTTCCAAGATTTTAACTTCTTTCCAAACGGCACATTTTCCTTGCTCTCAAAAATTAATTCTTATCCATTTCTAGTTTGACACTAGTATCGTTCCACAACCCCAAAGAAACCAACCTTCAATAACATCAGAGAATGCAGAACCTCAACTTTCCAGCCCTCAACCAGATTTTAATGGGGATTGAGCGCCCTCTAGTGAGAGCAACACGGCATGTCACGACAGTCGTGATGAGGTCGAGGAGCTAACAAGGGACCAAGTAACAAACACCACCTGTTCTTTACATTTAACTGGATTCTGTTCTTCAGTATTTCTTCTAGTTTGCAGAACCCATTTGCTATCAGAACACAGGACTGAAAATTAGATAGTGATGATGACAAATTATTTTGAGCTTGAAATTAAATAGCTTTTCAGTGAAATCACAAAAACATCTGTCCACCAGCAGACAGTGGCCAAAGTACCCAATAGCAGTCCCTGACAGTCTTCTGTCCTTTCCCTTCTGCTAAAAACTAGTATTTTTTATACTTTTTTTATACATTTTTTATACATTTTTTATACAGAGAAGATCAAAAGACAAAGGAAGACACTAGCCAAGGGGCTCAAAATAGCAATTAGTTTGTGTAATACAGGTCCAAATTTCCCATAATCTACTCTATTCCCCAAACTTTCTCACTTCTTAAACACAGGATTGACCCCTAGATTGTATCTTCTCCTACAAGAGGTATCAACTTCTCAACTTGCATGTAAAACATTGTAAACATTCACATTTCTGACTGAAGTGATGAAACAACCTGTTCATTTCTAGTTTAAAACTAGTTTTTCCATTGTGTCTATGGTTTTCTCTGCATCCATCTTCATAAACAATCCTGTTTCTTTCATCTTATCTGTATCTGTTACTTTTGTATCCCCTCCTTCCCCTCTAGCATAACTTTACAGAGGCAAGAAAGACACTGAGCACCTGGAGCCATGGTCTGGTACAGAACCTCAGGCATGAATGACTGCAGGGTAACACGGCAGAACAGCCTCTGTTCTTGGGCCAGTTCAGAAAAAGAAAGAACCAACAAATATTGAACATAAACAGCAACTCAGCACTTAGAGCCACAGAATTTTGAGCACAGGAAGAGGGAAAGTCTGAATGCAGAAATAAAAATATCTGTTCAACTGCTAAGTAGTATTTAAAAATATTTTTGTTGCCCCCTAAATTTGTCTTTTATCTTAGTCTTTTTCCAGTGGAAGTGCACCTCTTACTGTAAAGCAAATTTAAGCTTAATGACAATATGCTCATTAGTTACCTTCTGCAGTCTACCAAGAAATAACAACACAAACCAAAAGCCAAGCACAGCTTTCTTCAAATCTCTGTAAGAGGCAGAGAAATGTTTTAGAATTTTGGAACAGCAAAACTGAAGCAATGGAAGGACAAAAGAATTGCTTGTGATGACAGAAAGTATCAGCACCAGAGACAGGCCACAACTCACCACTCCCAATTCACAGTCCCTGCTTAAAACGCTGGAAAACCAAACCCAGCAGCAGTTCCTGGCATGACCAGCACAGCAGCTACCCTGGGGAACTCCCAGGGCGTGTCCCCTACGCTGTGGCAGCTGCCACTGAACAGCACAGGTCATGCTCCATCCTGCAGCAGAACCAGGCACTGCAACAAGCACCACAGGATCTGCTCCAGCCCCAGACACTGGAGGGTCCCTCCCATGAGGTGCCCACTGCCTCTGCACTGATTTGGTTATCAGGTTTTCCACGCTGCTGTAACAGCTTGGGCTTTAGTAAGATTATGGTACTTCTGCACCGTGCACTATATGAATGAACAGTTATAAAGGGATTTTAAATGGCTCTGCTGTAAGCACATTTTGTCTAACTGGAAGTTATTAGTCCACCAGTATTGCTACCAATCTCGGCACCCCTGAACACAAGAGACCAAAATGAATAAAACACGATGTACCAGTGGTTTAAAATCATCAAGTTACTGCATACAAAGTGATTAGGAGTCCTTGCTTCAACTGGTTTCACATTTGTTTTCAATTGAAAGACTTGTTCTACTAGAAAAGCTTAGTATTCTTTAAAAATTAAAGTAATGATTATATATTTCTCAAATGCTGTCCCAACTTAGACTGCAAGATTTCTGTGAAAAGATTTCTCCCTTCTTTCTTGTTTGTATGTAACAGTTTGGTGAGGTAACAACTTTGATTGTTGTCTCTATATCTAAAGTAATGTAAATTAAGAGCATCACTAAATCATAATAGTAACTATACAGGGAACCAACATTATGCTTATGATTTTAACAAATTTATAGGGCACTGATTTCAGGATCCTGCAAATAAACTAGTACTTTGGAGCAGATCAAATTTCATCCTTAAACAAGTCAAACTCTTTCTGAACCACAGTGGTAAAGCTAGAGAAGAGAGACAAGTACCTCATAATTTGAGAGGAAATCTAGTAATTTTGATCGAGACGAGATGTAGAGTAGTGGTGTCATCACCCGGCGAACAAACTTTTCAATATAAACAGCACTCATAGGGCCTTTGTATTCAATTGGTCCAAAACTAGTACCAAAAAAAATAATAGAACATTAAGACTTAAATTAACAGTAGAGAGTCCCTCCTGGGGGTGGCAAGGAGTTACATAGCATGCTCAGCCTCTAGGGAATTGCTCTCTGTGTTTTACCAGTGGCTTCTGTAACTGATGAGGGAGTTGTGTTACCAGAGGGAAGTGCCAGACTATCTGTGGAAGGGGCAGAGTGTTGGTGAGCATGGAGGGATGGAGACTCCTCAGTCCCATTAAAGAACTTGGTAAAACTCAGGTATAAATTACATGACCATATATGTATCTTTCCACTTTTTCTGAAGTAAACACATTTGACCTAAAAATACAGATCTGAAAAAGTCACTATTTTCCCTTGTTTTTTCAGTGTCTCAAACAGTAAATCTGAAAAAGTGCAACGTTTTTACACAGGTGTTTATGAGCAGCAATCAGTAAAGCAGAGACAAATTCAGTTGCACTGCTGATAACCAGACTCAGCAAAGCTCCAGTCTGCCCCCAGCCATCTGATAAGACAATGTTAGGCAGTGCTAAAATGTAAGGTGGGCTGGGGCTTGCAGCTGTGAATTCTAGAGGTTCTCCTCCTAATTATCATTGGATTGGACAAAGCATCATTGTCCCAAATGAAATCAAACACAAACAGCATAAAGAATTACTCCATTTCCACTGAAGAATTTAATGTGATGCATTTTTAATACAGCTTGCACATACAGACACACTGGAAAATACCCAACTCACACTGAGATAACTGTATTGAGTGCTTCAAAATGGTCACCTGGAGCCCACTAGATCATTCTACATCCTACAACAGTTTATTGCAAACCTCTGTCTTCACAGCAGTACTCACTGCTCAACATGTCACATGCCCAGGGAACCACATGTGAGGTTTAGTATCTCAGGCACTGCCCTTCAGGATTTTATGAAGTATCAAGAGGGATTGACACCTCATCTTGTTATAACCCCATTTAAGGTTACTGATGACACCAAGCGCATCCATCGACTGTGTTGTAATTTCAAGGTCAAGGAAGTTTCAGTCAACATACACCCCAGTGGGACTGCAGGGCTCTTTTATTACCCTTTGAATTATGCCTGTGTCTCGTGTCTATTACAAGTTCAGCTAACAAAGACCAGGACTGTTCCTCCTCAATGCATAAATTCCCCCCAAAAAAACAAAATCAGCCTCTGTAATGAAAGAGAGCTGCAGTTCAAGACTAGCAAACTAAAAAGTAAAATACAAGGGATAAACGATTTTATGTAGTGTTAGAAACTGTGTTTCCTTACCTTCTGCTCCACACAGAGAAAAAAAAAAGGATAATACATACAAATACTAAAAAATAAAAATGAGATTATATTAAATTTTATACAATGATATCTTAGCTTTGGGGGAATAAAAAAGTAAGTGCAGAGTTCAAAATTAGAACAAGGTCTTCAGGATGTAGTGCAATTTAAATATGAACTTAAATTCCACTAACTTCAACAACCCTTATGTGCATTCTTTAATGCTGTCATAAATTAGAACCAGTTGATATAATCCATCCACAGATAAAGCAGGTATCTGAAATGAATATGTATCTCTGAGTTCTTTATATTGGAGGCAGAACTTCCAGGAGATGCAGAGGTAACCCAAAATTTCCATATGGATGAAGAAATGCCCAGCATGTCATTTAACTGACAGTTACAGCCCTACCTGGCACTTGAGTAGCATATAGGATGAGCTCACCTAGAATCTGTTTACTGATGCCAGAAATGTAACATTTTCAAAATGCAGCTCTTTATATGATACCTCTGTTTCCCAAAACAACAATAAAAAATCTTACCTCCGATGGTACAAATGTATCACAGGAAAATAAAAGAAATGCTTCTGCTTCCTGCATTTCCCCTGGTTCCACCAGCAATTTACAGCCACAAACAGCACCTGCAAGACAGGTAAAAATTCACAGCTAACAAAGTACAATACTGTGACCTACTTTATCCAAGATCTACTTGATGTATTTTTTCCAATCCATTTCATCTGATATTTTCAGGGCCTTTTCAATTCAGTAGTCTGTATCTGTCACAGACAGACTTTTTTAAAAATTCTTTTTGTGATTTTGCAACAGCAATCGTTTTGGTCACTATTCTTTCTAGATTTTACACTTCTTAATCTAAATCCTTCAAATTTATTAATTTAATCATAATCCACATTAATTACTTTTTCTATAGAGTGGAGCTCAACAAGTGGAGGTTTAGGACAGCTGTACCTGTGAAGTGTTTACAGGCACCCAACTGTTTGAAAGCAGAGCTATGATTACAATCTTTATATGATTACCAGTGTCTCCAAGGATCCTAGAACTGGAAGAAAATTCCGTGGAATTTCTGTCTGAAGGCAGATGAATAAATCTGAAAACACTTTACAACAAGAAACTTGTAGGTTTCCCCATTCAAAAGTAGAAGTAACAGACAGGAATGAGAGGCTGTCTCAATTTATTCTACCACTCTGTATGCTAAATTAAAATTAAGGTGACTGATGAGTTTCCCTAAAATGTGAGCATTCGAGTCCTACTGTTTCTCACGAGAAGACAGAAATCAGCATCAGTCTGGACACTGAAAAACTCATCAGGTCATGTTTTAGATTGGTATCTTCTCTGGAGTTACCTGGTCTGACAATCTGCTGGCCACACGTTCTATTTCTTCTCTTGCTGCAATGGACTGCCCGCACCACGGCGCATAGAAGAAATAGAGCACAATTTCTGAATCCTGACGGAGCTGATCTGCATAGTCTAACTGCCCCCGAAAAAGGTCAATGACTGGAGATCTTGTGGAGAAAAAATTCACTGGAAGCTTCGCTGGCATTGTTACATCTTTTGCTCGGCTGCAGGAAGAAAATTAAGAGTGGTTATTGAGACTGTACAGCAGTAGTTAAAAATGTGTGCCCAGAGCCCTAAGTTTTATTCTTAACAAAAGTCATACAATGACAAAACTTTAGAAAATGATGCAAAACATCTACAATTTAAGTTATCTGAGTTAGTTTCACAAAATACTTAAAAAATCTGAAGATCACCCTTCACAAGCTTTAGAGTCACACCCTGATACCATGCACTGTGCTCATGGGTACATTAGCTCACACTCTTATGGTTGGTTGCTGTAGAGCATAAAATTGTCAGGAAGAGTGATTTCTTTTGATTTCTTCCCTGGCTTCATCCTCTTTTAACACTTGTACTTTAGGTAACAGCACCCTAATAAGAAAAGAGATACTAGTCATAAAGTTTTGTGATGTGTTGCTTATATAAACAGAGCCTATTACCCTGCCTTATGCTTTGTTTCACAGTATTCATACTTCTTTTATATTGTATTGGGAAAAGATATATAAATGTGCACTAGTTTATTTTACTGATCAGAGCAGGGACTGTAAACTGTTCAGGGCACATCAATGTAAGGACAGCATCAATGAAAAAAGAGTCTAAATTTCAAGAGATTATGACAGATGAAGTTTTTTAAGAGAAATTAGACTGGCCAGTAAGTAATACAAAGAACATAAACCAAATGCTCAAGAAACCCTTTCTATCCAATCAGCAATCAAACAGCCCAGAATTTGGGACTTCCAAGGTGTTCAGAAGTTCCTACGGTATAATCTGCCTTAAATGCAAGTGAACGATCATACTCTCTTTTTATATTGTCTTCATTTTAAAATTTTTCACTAGGTATACTTACACTAGAGTAAGCTAGACTGAAAACTGGACAACACTGTCATGCTCAATTTTGCCATGGTTCATAATGGGACTGGAAGTTTTAGGAGAGACTGTGCATTTCTTTATTTAGTGTGCATTTCTTTTACTTTGTTGCAATAAAAAGCTAATACAAAAATATTATTATCTGATATTTGATATTTCTCAGGTTAAAATTTTAGTAATTGTGATACTGTCAAACTCATATATTAAGCAATCTCCTGAAACCTCTGCCACACTTTCAAACTTTACCATCTATTTAGTTTCTAAGAAGTACCTTTGTCATTATAATACAGCAAAAACCTGTATTGTAGCTCTTCTCTCGTTTCCAGGCTACTCACTTTAACATTTTAGAATTGCCCTTGGTATATATCATAAGTTATAGAAATTCTTAATTTGTAAATAAGAGAAAATTGCTTCAAAATAACATCTTCAAAATCAGAATTTTGAAAATATTAAATGGTTCCTCCTGCTTATAATTCATTAATTCCCCCACTCACAACATTATGTTTTTAGACAGACTATCAAAAATCTACTCTCTTCTATGGACTTCTACCTGTGTTCCTTCCCTTCTCCCCCGACCAGCAATTCTGCACCTCTCTCCCAACCCTTAAGTTCTTCAGTCACCTCACAGCCAACACTTCTGGGTCCCTGCCATTCCTGCACCCCATGCTTATCCAAACTGCAGCTTCTTCCCAAGACTTCTGCCTGCCAGCTGGACAGGACACAGCTCCAGTGTGAGCTCTGGCACACACAGGCTGATCAGCTGCTGAAAGCATAACACTTCTTCAGACACCAGCTAGAATTTCTCCTCTCCGTTTAGTTTAATGAAAATAGACAACTTCAATATGTTTAGAACCTCTGCTCCCTCTATTGAATTCAACCAAAAGAGAATGACTGGTTCAAGAATTAGTGTACAACTTAAAAATTAGATAATGAATTGGCTCCAAATTGCAAGAACGGGTAGAACACATCAGTAGAAGTCCCGTGACATGAGAGAGTCAGAAACTACACAACTGCCTTCAAATATGATAAAAACTCTAGTAATCATTAAAAGCCAAAATGTAATCAATAGCTAACAGCTGCTTAAGCAGATTTGCTAAGCAGTGTTTTCCTCTGCAATACCAAACATATAATAGAATACCTTGACTAATTTCCCTAAGAAATCCCCTAGAATTTACACCCATATAAACTGAGCATTACGTAAGAAACAATTACACAAACATAATAATCACAAACTGTTTTTTAAAATACTGATTGTGTTATTTAGCTGCTGCCAAAGCCTACAAAAACTTAAACTTTCCATGAGAACACCCTGGTAAAAGAGGGATGCACATGCAAGTGTCAACAGGATCCACAGCCCCTTTGATTGCACAGTCCTGAGAGTGGGGTTATCTCAAAGACATTTGCATAGTGCCAGAAATAATTCAGGCTCTAGACCACAGGCTTTCCACAACAACCCATGCTAGGTCAGGTCTCATTTGGCTATTCCTTGAGTAACTATAAACCTGCAAGACTTCAAATCCCACTAATGGACTGCCTTGTAATACAGGAATTTTCCCTTTATGTACTTTTTATCCACTGACCTCAACAATTATATATTGTAGGAGCAGTGGTAGTGGTGCCTTGGGAAGGCTGACCTGGAACAGAGACTGGACAGAGCTAGAGAATAAAGCAGGTGTTTATTGAAAGGCCTTTAGGGTGCACCTTGGGCAGGACATGAGACTGACCAGGGCTGCACCCAAGATGGACTAAGAATGGTCACAAAATGGCTGACTGGTCACAAGTTCTTACATTTTTATAAGTTTTGGTCCATTTGCATATTGGGGTTTAATTGTTCAATTACAGCTTCAGGTTGTGAGGTCTCATCCTTCTTGTTCCTCCCTTCACCATTGTTTAGTCCACCATTGTTTAAGCTGTTGGGCCTGAAAGCTGTCCTTGGTCTTCAACAGGAAAAGGATTTGTTTTGTCTCCCTGCTCTGTGAAGAGAGCTTACTGGCACTTAATATGAGGCTCAGAACTGCACCCCTAGGCAGCACAGAATCTAAAAATCATGAAAGCTAAAACTTAAGGCATCAGTAGTACCTATGCCCTGGTGCTATGTCTTGCTAGTAAATCACACTGACATGTGGTGAGAAACTATGTCCTGTATCTATAGTTAACGTGTGCAATTAGTCATGCTCCAAACTGCACAAGGAATTTTTACACCTGAATTTTCTGTATTTCTGACAGCAACCAAACAGGGAATACATATCTGATATCAGTTTGTCTATTTAACTTCCATCTGAAAAGCTGAACCATTTTAATCAAGCTTCTAGTTACAGGGTGGTGAGAACCACATTCCATCTGTGAGTTTTCAAACACAGCTAGAAGTAAAATGAGAGGAAAACACAGGTTTTAAATAGAGGAGAGCAGGAAGCATCATCATAAGTATCAAAAAAGTATTATTTTCTTAGTAATGTAACACCAGGGAGGTGATTATGTTCAGAAATCCCTCACCAAACAGTCCGAAATATGGCAAGAGCTTTACAATTGCATCTATACTAACTGGTCTCTGTGAAATACAGTCTCCTGGAATGGAGGCACAGCTACTCAGAGGCACTCATTCATAGACTTAAAATTCATTCTGATTCAAGTAATACACCCTTTGTGGACAGGTAAGCAAAGCAGGCCTTAGCATTTTTCAGAGGCATTACCTGTGAATCAAATGTTTTGTGGAACAAAAATTTGTCAGATGCTGTGGAACACGAACATAATCAGTACCTTGTAGCCTTCTCCTAATCTCAAAATTAAACCCCAAGTGCAGTAGATGCTCTTAATATAGTATGACCTGGAGCACGTAACAGTCACCTTGACCTAAAACCCACCGAGAAGATTTAGACCCTGATTTAGGCTCCAGAACCGAGCAGCCTGTGCCCAGCGGTCACTGCTGCCATTCCCTGCCCCTCCAGTACAAATATCTCCTGGTTCCACGTACACCAGCTCTGGGCAAACAGGAACTGGAAAGTCCTTTGCAAAGAAGGGAGTTCCAGCTTCCAAGAGGAGCACCACCAGACTGGAAGGGAAACCACGAAACATCTTTCTGTCTGAAGCAGGTGCAGGCAAAGGGGGGTGATGACATCAACACATGAGCCAGAGCAGACTCGTTTGGCCCCTGCCGACGCTGAGAGCACTGAGGGCAGGGCTGCAGCCTAGAGCCCCCTTGGCACTTCCGCAGCAGCGCCAGGTCCCAGTTACCTCTGGAGATGAGCAAAAGCAGTTCTGTCTCAACAACGTGCCTGTCACAGGGCCACAGAATGGGTCAGGTTGGAAGGGATCACAGTAGGCTCCTTTGGTCCCACCTCCCCGCTCAGGCAGGGTCATTCCAGAGCACATGGCACAGGACTGTGTACAGACGGTTCTGGAATATCTCCAGCGAGGAAGACTCCACAGCCTCTCTGGACAATCTGTCCCAGTGCCCGGTCATTCACAATGAAGAAGTTCTTCCTCATGTTCAGGTGGAACTTCCTGAGCAGCAGCTCCTGCCCATTGCCTCCTGTCCCATTACTAGGCCCAGGGAGAAGAGCCTGGTTCACCCTCAGACACTGCCCTGCATATCCTGATATCCTCAGGAGCGGGTGCCCCCGCGAATCTGCCACCACAGCACGACACCCCGGTGGGACAGATGTCTCTTAAAAACATTCCGCTCCCTGCCCACCCACGTTCTTATCGCCCCTGCCCGCCCAGCGGCCCCGCTGCCATCCCGCTGAGAGGGACACGGCGTCCCCCCGACACGGGACCGGTAGCAGCTGCCCTGGGGACCGCGTGTAGTGGGGCTCGGGAAGGAGGATCCGTTCCCCAGCCCGAGGATGCCCGTGCCCGACGCGGCCCGGCCGCAGGGAGGACACGGCGCCGGGGGGCGACCCCGGCCCGCCGGGCCCCGCCGGCGGCTCTGCCCCAGGCCCCGGAGCAGCACCTCCTCTGGGAACGGCGGC